>PVKM010011420.1:6981-33394 GCA_004027735.1 Carollia perspicillata
AAATAAGCATATAATGTAGCTGCCACATTAGTTCTCAAACAAGTTGATCATGTAAGAGATAAAGTACATTTGTATATTTATTGCATCTTTTCTGTGATTTAAAAATTAAATTGATCCCTGGTTGTTGTGGTTCAGTGGATTGAGCTCTGGCCTGCAAACCAAAGGGTGGGTGTCTGGTTTGATTCCCAGTTAGGGCACATGCCTGGCTTGTCTGCCAGGTCCCCAGTCGGGGGAGTTTTGATGTTTCTCTCCCTCTTTCCCTCGCTCCCTTCCCCTCTCTCTAAAAATAAATAAGTAAAATCTCTCCAAAATAAATTGAGGATAATAATCTTACCAAAAAACCTTATATTTTCCTTCTCCTTTTTACCATTTTGTAAATGTCATTCAAAAGAAGGAAATTAAAGTATAGAAGTTTAAGAATAAATTCAACTTACATATATAACAAAATTTGAATAATTCTGGGTTCAGAAATTGAATCCTAAAATTAATGACTATTATATTTTAACCCTAGTTAAATTTTTTTCTGACATTTTTTTTTCTTCTTAACTAAATTAAATTTATTCATTTGTGGACTTATTAAAGAACTTTTATGGCCTCAGAATTACTCTGTATGTCTGTTAATTTTCATTATTTAATAGTTAAATATATAGGTAGATTGGACTGAATATATTGATTTCAGGATCTATTTTAGACACTTGTTTCTAGTGAATGTCAGTCTGAGGGTTCTTGTTTAAGGGAAGAAATTGGTTAATTGTGGTTACTTGGAGTGTAGAGAACTGAGGTTTATTGTATGCAGAGCCTTTCAGTTTGTGGGAAAAACAAAAGTCCTAATAATTTTGTAACAATGCTGTGTGAACCTGATACCAAAGCTCTGAAAAGGAAACCAGGCCTAGGAGATGAAGAATCTAGGGAGGATTTTTAAATTGAGGATATTTTTAAGCTAGATTCTAAAATAGTAAGTCATGGCTAATAGGATGAAAATAGTTATTAACCCTCTTATAAGATCTGAAGTAATATTGTTGCCCTTGAGAAAAGTAGGCATTACAGTGTGATGATATTACTCAATCTACTTTTATGTCAGCCTAAGCAAGAAGGTATTTTCTCTTTTTCTTTAAAGACATGCCTATTTGTAACAGAATTTCACATAATTTCAAAATGTCTATAAAATATACCTTTCTTGCCCTGGATTACTGAGTGTGCATATTTGTCCTTACTTTGAAATCTCCTAATTTGGCCCCAGATTCCAGAGTTATTTTCATATTTAAGGAAGCCATTACCTCCCAAAAGGTTTTCTTAGAAGAGTGAGGAAAATAAGTGTAAAATATCAATGTGAATATCTTATTGTTAATATGCTTGGGGAATTATATTCACAGTAAAAATTGTCTCAGTGTTCTGTTAAAATTTAATGATGGATGATAACTATTATGAAGCCAAAGGAATTGGAAGACAGGGACATTATGAGAAAATGGCTTGCTTTCTTGCTTTCTTATTTATTTATTTACTTATTTACATGTTTTGTCAGAGACCCAAAATCGAAGAAGAGATTTGGCTTTCTTTCGGTTTGTGAAGTTGATCAGAGATTGCTCCTTGGCTGAGTTGCTGTCTGCCTAGGCTGTTAACAATTGTTTCTCTGGCAGCAGATCTTGTTCATCAGGATTGCATCATTTCTGGGAGAATGGCCAAGGTCCACAGCCTCAGTACAAAGACTGTCTGAAGCATATGAGGCCTGTTCTCTTTCTGAAGCGGCACTCCTCTTCCTGCCAGTCCTCTTCACAGGATTACTGAAGCAGGCTTGTTCTGAATTTCTTTCATTGGATTGGCTGTTTATTGGACTCTTGTCTCCCAGCTGCTTCCGGCTCACCTGGCTGATGCAATTTCTCTTTCTGAAATCTCTGTTGGAATTGTTCTTAAAACACTGTCTGTCTTCTGAGAGTGACCAGGCAGATCACATGGGGCTTGTGCTTTCAGCAAGTCATAGAGAAGAGACTGTCAGAATGACAGATACAGAGACTATTGACCATTTCTGAACTCAATTAAAAAGACAGGGGGTAATTATAAACTATTTCTGGTATGTTCTATTTAACGACCTTTGCCTAAGAAACTATGTAAATGGTGACATCTCAAAAGAGTACTCAATATTAGGAGACAGGCTTGTTCTGCTTCTGAATCTGAGAACAATACTAGTGTTTTTGTGGATTCTGATGGATTGTTCTGGAGATAGTTAAATTTGAAATAAAATTGAAATTCTGATACATTCATTCATTCCCCCCCATCGTACATTCCTACTTATTTGTTCTTTTCCTTCTGTCATTTCTTATATTTCTTATTTGTTGCTGCTAAAAGAATCTACATCTCTCTTGATTTAATTTCTTTTTTGTACTGTTACCTTTATCCTTTTGTTTTTATAATTCCTAATATGCTCTTTGTGAATTGTTTCTAAAGAATAGTTCATTTTCCAGTTTTTAATCAATTGGAGATTAATAAAATATCAACATAAAGTACATTTCCTTTCCTTAGTAACTGAAATGGCGTGAATAGTTCTTTCACCTATATAATATATTAACAGTTCAGGTGTTAACACCTCATTCTGGCTGATGTTAAATTTCACTTTCTTCTCCCAAAAGTCTTAGGTCATCACCCATTTTTCCATCCTTTTTTGGAGGGTAGAAAGTTGATGAAGGCTTTATTTTTTCACATGTTTCTATTATGGAGTTGACCACAAATAGAAATGTCTCCTTCTTTCGTCCATCTTTTTCTGTAGGTAGGACAAGAGGACATAATGGGATCGGGAGCAGGGTAAAGGAGTAATACAAACTTAACTGGATGATGGTAGCTCCTTGTCTGACTGAAGAGTAAATTGACATTTGGTTAAAAGCCTCTGAATTTGGAATGGGGTCAGTGGAGAAGAGCAGCACCTTCTGGGAGAGATCAAAAGAAGGAATCCCTTGGGAAGTGGGAAAGAAGTCTAATTTGAAGGAAAGAGAAGGAATATCCAGTGACATAAGTATTTACACTTAAGTAAAAAAAGATAATTTCCCTTTCCACCCATTATTTAGGTCTTGCTTACAGGAAAATAGAATGTAAAGGTTAAAGAACAAAAATACAGTACCAGTGGGAACATAGGAGGGTAAACAAGACAGTAGGCAGAGATAAAACAAACACAGTTGCCATTAAAATATTATTTCTGTAGAGTTCTAGTCTGTGAGTCCATTGATGTTATTTCTTTCTATACTAATTTGTATCTCAACTTTTTCTAGGTCTTCAGAGCTACTGACAAATAATTTTTTGGGACTTCGTATTCAGAGGTCTATATAAAGGTGACTGAGCCAAATAAATTCTTTTGATTTTTATATTTTGATAAATGCCAAAATCATACATTGAAGTAAGGATGATCAGAATTCAGCAAATCTTTCTCAAACGCCATCTGTGTGCTAGGCACTGTTCTAGACATTAGAACTAGAGCAGAAGATTAAAACGCAAAAATCCCTGTCCTTAGAAGGTTCGTATTCTAGTGGGAATAGACAGACAGTTTAGCAAGTAAAAAATATCTTGAAATTATACCACTCAGAGTGTTAATTCTTCTAAGTCTGTCTAGGACACATCTCCAAACTATGATAAATACTAGTAAACTATGCTAGGAATCTATTGTCTAGAATTATAAAACTAGTGTCATTATCATAAGAAAATATTATATATAGATCTGTTCAAAGGTCTTCAGTTAACATTTTAATAGCTACATTTTGAAGAGTATTATTTAAGAAAGGAACTATCTTCAGGGTTATGTGAGAAATTTGGTTTTGTTACCATTTTTTGATTTAAGAAACTCCCACATATTATAAGAACATTTAGAACAAGATGGCCAAGCTCTAACCTATGATTGGTTTCATCAGAAGAGTGGAAGAATCATGTAAAACTGGACAAAAGGAAAATGGAGCAATCCATTAAAGATAAATGTATAGTTAACTACTTAATGTTTCTTAAAGCTATTTTCTGCTGTCCAAATTTGCTGGGGTGGGATTTCATAAAGGAATGTACTAAGGAGATACTATCTGAAGTAATCTTTTCATCTTTTCTTTTTAGTATAACTTAAAGTTTACTCTCAAAAATAGCAACTCTTGGTGTAGATTTATAAGTTGTATTTATCTAGAAGTGTACATTTTTATGGGCATTTATTAGTGCCTGTGACAGGAGTTTTAATGGTACTGAGTAACTTTTTTTGTTGTCCTTTACTGAAAATATAATAGTATAATGGAATAGTAATTCAGGTTACTATATATTTACTGGTCAGGGAAGGTATGATTATTATCAGACTCTGTTTAGATTATCAAACCAGGCAGTTTGAGGGCTTTTTTATTTTCCTATTTAATTTGAATTATACAGTGATACTAAAATTAGAGAAAATTGAACCAACAAGCCCCAATATTTAATTTTATGCCCTTTGGGCTTATTTGATGTGTTCTCTCTTTTACCATTTGCAGATTTTATTTCAATTTTCCAGAGACTTTAAGGATATACTGCTTAAATCTGTGTTTAGCTATATTGTTAGTGAAAGGAAACAGTTATGTGTAAAATGTGCCCAAAGGCAGAAGTTATTAGTCACTTTTATGAGTTGTGAGGAAGGAATAAACAGGAAGATTTGCCCTTTTTATTTTAGTCTCCAGTTTTAGCAATATGTCACCTTCTGATGAGTGGGAACAGATCTATTGCCACACCCATACTTGAAGAGTCCTAGATCCATTGGTGAGATCAAGCTCTTGCAAAGTGTAGGTGCCAAGGAGGACTGCTTAGCTTATACCTACCTATTCTAGCATTCTAAAACAACGTCACAAAAAAGTACTGTTATCTTGATGCATAATACTGGTTTGATTCACTGTTCACAGTTATGTTTTTTACTCACATTAATTTGCTTCAGATATCAAAATAAGATTCAAGCATCTCAGATTGTCTGCCATTTAAAACTCGCATTAGTTCCCTGGATCGACTCAATAACATATACTTTTCATTTCATTTAATTTTTCTAGTATAAACAGTCATCTGACATTTCTTCCATCTTAATTGTTTTATCATGAATCCCTACATCAATCATGACTCCTTGTAGTCTCTTTTTGCAGAAATCTTTATTAATCTGGGTCTTTGGCATTGACTATCTCCCACATACAGTGCTTCTTACTTCATCCTTTTAGTGTTATTTTTACAACGTAAAACCACTCATATAAAGTATACTTTTCCCCCTTTGTACCATACTTTAAAATCTCTTAATTAAACTATTTTTGCATTTTTACACTTAAGTTGTTTGTGGGTCTCTCTGTTCCCAAATTCCTCTGCTTATGGTTGCAAACTCAAGGTATTCTCGCTACTTTTCCATACAATATTTTCTGATCTTTTTCATGAAGCTGTACTCTTTGTGATTTATGTTTTTATTCATACCTAGCAGTGGATATTACCTCACAAATATAGTTGTTAAGATAATTGCATCATCTCCCAAAATTACAGTTAAAATAAGAATGCTTTTAGCACTGGCTGGTATAGCTCAGTGGATTGAGTGTTTGCCTGTGAACCAAAGGGTCGCTGGTTCAATCCCCAGTCAGGGAACATGCCTAGGTTGTGGGCCAGGTCCCCAGCAGGGGGTGTGTGAGAGGCAGCCACACACTGATGTTTCTCTCCCTCTGTTTCTCCTCCTCTTCCCCTCTCTCTAAAAATAAATAAATTTTAAAAATCTTTTAAAAAATGGTTTTTAAAAAGGAAGATTGTTCTGTGACAAAATAAGGCATTAAGAAACAGCTGTGTCCAAACAAATAGAAGCAAACTGATCTCTTATATTTAGAAGAAATAACATTGGCTGCTGGAAAAATTGCAATTATGGCAGGCAGGCAGGGTTTACACAAAGATCTTGACTTGTCAAAAAATTAAACTGGTATTTCTATTAACCATTCCATATCTTTAAGGTTGTTAGTTCCTACATTACTAGAAAATTTTGTTTGATGAGCAGTTGTAAATGAGGGGAATCTGCTTATTAGTAAGCTGGGCAGACTATTACTTTCTCTTTATTTGAAAAGGAAAAAATAAAAATAGAATGAAAAGAAAGCATAACTTGTTTACCTCATTAATGCAGTATATACTAAGCATGGGACAATGTATAGATCCTTTGCTGTGCTTGTTTTATATTTGTCCCTGGGTCGGGGGGAGAATAGTAGCATTGAGGATACATTTAAAGAACTATCGGTTACTAGATATTATTTTCCTTTTCTGTGGCAGGATTCCTCATGTCCATAACATGTTGGTTGAGGCTCTGCAGCTCACCCCCACTCTCAGAGTGGCCAGTCTCCATTAATTGGACCCCGTGATTTCCACTTTCTGCTGTGCTGGACGTCATGAGCATTGCAATCCCTCTGGGAGTCACCACACCAGATACATCCTACTCAGATATGGCTGCTGGATCAGAGTAAGTGCTACTTCTTAGGTACTAAGTGAATTACCAGTTTGTGTGAAGACAACTTTCTTATGGGCATCTAATAATAAATGCGGAGTATTTTCTAAACTCAAGCCTAGCCCACTGTAAATTAGATTAGACCTTTCCCTTTCTCCCACAGATGCTGGAGGGGAAAAAATAGAAAAGAGAGGAAAAGAATTGGGGGAGGGAGTTCTGAGTAAATAATAGAATGAAATGTGCAAAGTAGTGATTATATTTTCATTTGTTTTGATGGGTGGGGAAGATGGAAATAAAGTAGGTGTCACTACCTGCTTCTGTAGAATTAATGATTATTCTGATGGATGGAGATAAAGAGGAGTTCTCTCCACCTGATTTTCCTTGAAGGCCTCTTCCTATGTACTTCTTATTGTTCTAGAGTAAAGGGGCTGAACTTTTATGTGGACCAGGTTACTTAAACTTCCTGACATTTTGGGATAGAAAACGTGGAAAGCAGTGTCATCTGTTTTATTATAATATTCATTGCCTAGAAAGAGGACCTTCAAAATCAGTGGTACCAAACTTTTTTTTCAGCTAAGAGCAGCTTTAGGAATTGTCGAAAAGCCCAATCCCTAAAAATAGACTCTCAGTTCTTGAAGAATTTAAATGCCAAATGGCAATGAAGGTAGGCCTTTGTTATAAAACTTTATATATTATTCACAGTTTTAAAACTTTTAGCCTTTTGTATCCCTTCTCTTTAAATGTCCGAGATTCCCCCTGCTTACAGATTCCCCCTCTTGTCCTTTTACCTCCCTTGTACCCACTCTTCCTTGCTTACAGAAAGGAAGTGGAAGCCCCCTACCTTTCAAGACGAAGTGGCACTACACAAGGATGTGAAAGTCCAGCGAAAGAGACCCAAGGGGCCTAGGGGGCAGCACACCCCCAGAAGCCAAGTCTATTCCAGGCAGTACCAGGGATTAGGGTCTGGGCTGGAAAAATCCTGGTGTTTTGAATATGTTCAGGTCCAGTTCAGACTCTTGATCCCACAGCCACTTCTTGAGTGAGGTGGGTGTTGCTCTAATTCCCCTGTTTCTCTTGCCATTTTCACAGTCCCCTGGGGATTCTTCCCCCTTCAGCAAAGAAAAGCAACTGCACCAGAATTCTGGGTTCAACTGCATCCCTGATTAATAGTGGTTTTCTTCCTTAAAACTGAGAATATTAGTAAAGAGCTTGTATATTTCTTCACAAAGCCACCTAGGACAATTTAACTGTTTATTGACTTCCTTAAAGAGGAAGACTTACAATGAAGCTACCCTAAGCAGCAGTGTACTGTATTTTGGGGTAGTCTACAATTTAAAGCAGTTTTTGGCCTTATTGCCATACAAAAAGGAAGATGGAGGGTGGGGGGTGGAGAAGGGTGTATTGTGTTTCTTCCAGTACCTTTTCCCCCCCTTTTTCCCCTGCTTTGGTGTGTGTGTGTGTGTGTGTGTGTGTGTGTGTGTGTGTGTGTGTGTGGTTTTTTGTTTGTGTGTGTGTGTGTTATTTTTTATTTTGAGGTGATGGGGGTAAGGGGTCTTGCAGGGGGGTTGGTTTTTTTTGGGGGGGTTGTTTATTTGTTTTGCATGCCAGAGAGGTTTAGTTATACCAATAGCTGAGGTTTCCAATTTTATAACTATTTCCCAAATAAGGTACTTAAAAATCTTCTTACAATAGTAGATAATTAGTTATGTAGTGTTGAGATTTTTCCAGTCAGCCACTAACTCCTATATGGATTGACTAGCAAGCTATATAGGTAGACAGCTATATAGGTAGACAGCATATAGGTTGAGATTTTTCCAGTCAGCCACTAACTCCTATATGGATTGACTAGCAAGCTATATAGGTAGACAGCATTAACATTTGGGAGAAATTTCAACAAATAGATTAAATCAGTGAGTTTGGGATAAGTAGATAAAGATTAAAAGCAATTATTCCTAAAACTGGTATTTTTCCTAGAGTATACAGATGACTGCCCATAAGTGTTGCTAGGGAGTACAGAACTAATTGCAGGAAGAAAAAATAATTCTGACTTGAAAATTGGACTGCGGTGTTGTTTCTGTTTCCTGAGACATTTCATTCACAATCTCCAGACAGATTTTTAATGCTGTGGTCAACACTAATTATTGTAAACAGTTATTTGTTTAATATTTCTGCAAAGCAAGAGAATGTCAACAACTAGCTTATGTAACATTCTGTTAAATTATTGATGATATATTTTAATACTTCACCATGCATATTCTATTGTCATGTATATGTCACTATTCTGGGATCTGGTATTAAGGGTGAAGTACTCAAACAAAGACAAGACCCAAATCTTACATTTTTTAAAGCTGATAGCAACATTATGCATTAAGCATTTTTAATATATTTGTAGGAGGAAAAATTCTAGATACCAGAATGGGTGCAAAGATTTTTCTGAATTTACAGTCCTGCCACAAATGAATTTAAGACATTTCTAAATAGATAGCATTATAGCAGCAGGTTGCATGTTGTATTTTGAACACAATTAATGGAGTCTATTTTAAGCATGGGTTCTGGGTATGTGCCCAACTGTCATAGCAGTTCAAACATAGGGGAAGAAAGACTATAGTACATTTGCATAAAATGATTGAATAAAGAGATACAGTCCTAACACTCCCAAGTTTTTAATCCTTTTAAAATATAGATAAGAGCTGATACATGTGTGTGCATGTGTGTGTGCGTGTGTGTGTACACATATATATAGAATCAGGGAATATCCTAAGAAATCCTATATTTACCTGTTAACTTGTAACTATGTATTGAATCAGCGACCAATGTGGAAATTACAAATTTTCCTCATCAAAACATAGGAGCTTAAATTTTAGAACTTGGCGTGCATAGCTATATATTAAATGCTGTACTTGACTAGAAAGTTGTGCAGTGAGATGGCCTTTTGACCCTCAAAACATACATTTTATTTTTATTCCCTAGACTTGCACATGAAGTGCATATGTTTATATTTACCTAGTTTGGAGATGGGAAAGATAACAACCAACATGGCTACATCTCCATGGCCATCTTTTAGTTCATATCATTTTCTGTTTTCCTGTCCCAAACAAAAAAGAACGTAAACCATTCCTGATAAACAGCTGTCATGTTTCACCCCATTTGTTGAGTGGTACAAAATCTCTTAATATAGAATTGGTACAGTTCTTTAGAATACTTGTTTATCAAGTAAATGAATGTGTGAGATTACTTTCTCTTAACTGTCCATCATAGAAACTAAATTCTACCTTCATTTTATTAATGCTTATTTGCCTTTGGTTTCATTTAGGAAACGCCACCTGTTTCCTAATACCAGAGCTGATTGCCTCCCTGTGAGCCCTGTTCAGATCATCTTTTTCTCAAGAATACTGACCTCCATTCTTGATGTATAATCCCCCCCAGTTCTCATCTGCAGACATTCTTTTAGAGTAATAAAATGCATGCACTCACCAACAGAGAATACTTTCCTATGTCTGAAGTTCTTCACCTAGAAAGTATCTTTGCTGATATAAATAAGATCCCTTCTCACAATTTTGGAGCACATAACTGGGTGAGTTGGATACATATATCAGAATTTTCTTTTATCCCTCACTTCTCAGTTGACATTGTGCCACGTTGAACCTCACACTTCATTCCTGCCAAGTACTATATGTTGTGTGTTTCTAAGCAGGAAAACACACATTACTTGAAGCAAACAGTATGCATTAATTGTTGCCCTAAAAGACTCTTTGATATCTAAGGCTGAGCTATGTGTAGTGTCCTTGGAATTTCTAATTTTTGAGTCTTTGTTCTGGTTAATTTAAATGACATATCTATTATTCAGTTCTCTAAAGTTATATAGTACAATTACCTTTCAAATTCCCCAAAGCCTAACCAATTAAAGTTCTTTTCTCCCTAAAATTTCATTTTTATCCTTTGCCAACTATGCCTTTTTATTACCAAGTAAAGGATTACATTAAATTTCTAAATTTGAACACTTACAGAATTTTTTTATATTAAATTGTGCCTGAACTGTTTATTTTCCACTCAGAGAGGGTACAGAAAGATATTCAACCGAGTTTCTCACTAAGACTGATTACTTAAGATCTCATGTAATTTTCTTTAAAGGTAGAATGTTATCCTGGTTTACAAACCAGTTAGGCATAGTGGAAAGAGCACAGGCTTTGGACTCAGACATTGTTTCAGATCCTGGCTCTGTTACTATGTGACCTTGGCAAAGTCACATAAACTCAACATCTTAGTTTACCCTTCTGTAAATATGGGGTGCTATTTACCATGTTTAGTAGTCATAGAGTAGATGAATGAATATATATAAAGTACCTAGAAAGTAATGGGAAATTCAGAATTGTGGCCACTACTACTGTTATTATTTGTCACTAGATTAACAAAACTTCTAAGTACAGTTTTATTTTGAAGTTCTGTTATATTACTACCATGCAGCTGTAAAATAACTGTGTTCTTTATATGCTTGCATGTCACTGGTGGATGAGAAGTTATTACTCTAAAGGTATTTGGGGGTTCATCAAGATGAGAGGTATAAATATAAGATGCCATTGTTTTTACCTGTACTTTCTTCAGGGTATCCTGTCTTGGTAGTGAATGGAAGAGGGCCTGGTCCCTGGGGCAGTACAGAAGGCACTTTCATCATCTCACTCACTGCAAATGTCATGTGAGGTTTCATGGAAGTATTAAGAGATCCAATTAAGAAGAATAGTTCTGAGTCTAAAGCAGCCCAGAGTGGCTTCTCTAGGGGAAACTCCCTGCTCAGCTGGTACGTTTGTGTTTGTCATTAGGGACACATTGTATCCCAGGTGCCTGCCTTGAGACATCTGCCTTGTACTGGCTTCGTGTTACACACAAATCCACATTTAATAACACTTCCAGTGTTATTTATAGGCTTAGTATGTTAATAAGATTGTTCCACTGAGTTCTTTCTCTTATCCTAGTAGCTGGTGGTTGTGGAAAAAGGAGGGGTTAGAATGGGAGTTAAGTCTTAGTTTAAGGAAAGATTAGGTGTTATGCTATCATGCATTGCTTTTCGCCTTTGTGCAGCCCTGAATCTGTGGAGGCTAGTCCAGCAGTTAATGAGAAGAGCGTGTATTCCACTCATAATTATGGGACCACTCAGAGGCATGGGTGTCGAGGACTGCCTTATGCTGTGAGTATGCATTTGTTTCTCTCCAAAGCAGTGATCTTCCTGGAGTGTAATCCATTCTTATACATTGTGACTTTCTTGCAATGTTTATATGCAGCATGACGAAGTTGCCCCTTTTGCACTTCCCTGCCTCCAGCGGACGTCTAGCCCTGCATCATTGTTCTTGTTTTTATGTCCCAGTTGACCTTGGCATTTTGTTTTATCACTTTCCTGGTTGAAGCCAAAAAACGAAGGGTACTACTTTCTTCTTTCTTTCCATAAGTACCATACTTTAGGGGAGAGAGGGGCCAGTGTTTGGACACTGTTGATTTAAAAAATCTTATTTTCAGGATCATAATTACGGAGCCCCTCCTCCTCCGACACCTCCTGCTTCTCCCCCTGTCCAGACGATCATCCCTCGTTCTGACCTGAATGGCCTGCCGTCGCCCGTAGAGGAACGCTGTGGAGACAGCCCGAACTCTGAAGGAGAGACTGTTCCTACCTGGTGTCCCTGTGGTCTTTCTCAGGATGGCTTCCTTCTCAACTGTGACAAGTGCAGGTAAGATCATGTTCCATCTAAATTCGAGCCTGGGTTGCTGGGATTAGGGTTTCTTATTAGTAGGAAAAAGCTCAAAGTATTCTTTCTTGTGTTTGTTAATGTAGATGATTCCTTAGTGCTCCTTGGCTCGAATTCTCTGCACTAGGTGAGAATTGGTGACAACAAGGAATGAGAGATTGATGTTAAAGCTATTGAATTTGATATGAAATTTAATGTCCTGGAGACTTTTGGTAGGTGGGAGGAGAAGGGGGTAGTGTATGCAGAGACACTTCTCCCATTTTTGCAATAATGTGCTGCATGCTGTTGGAAGGACTACTTTAAGTTTGTTTTCCCTCTTTAGGGGAATGAGCAGGGGGAAGGTTATTAGACTTCATCGGCGGAAGCAGGACAACATATCAGGTAATCAGAAGATGGGTTATGCCCCTATTTTGACATATTTTGTATTTTAAATATTTGTCTAAACTCCTCCTGTAAGTTCCTGGGGTCGGTCCCCTAGCTCTTTTCATGGAAAGAGATAGAAGTCTTCACAAGACTACTGTGTAATTCTCTTATTGTGTACTAAATGTATCCATAAATGGCATTTAGCCCTGTATCAATCAAAATGCGTCTAGTGAGCACAAAAAATCAGATGCTTTTTAATATGTTACATATTGAGGCAATGGAGCTTTGGGACCGAATATAAGGAGAGAAATACCTACAATGTAGAGCTTATGAATTCTTTTTGCCAGTGATACAGAAAGAATCTTATTTTCATAAATAAGGTGGGTATTTATGTTGTTCTACAGGTGATAGAGTTACCATACTTTGCTGCATGTGATGTGCTCCCATGTATAATGGGCACAGTGTTTTTGTGCACATTATATGTAGGATTATTGTGTCCATGGTATGTAGTCATCATATCCATGTATAATGTGTGTGGTTATTTTTCCCTCAAGAATTTGGGCAAAAAAATACACATTATACACAGCAAAATATGGTGATAGTGGAAGTAATGACCTACTGGATATGGAATAGATCTAATGGAATAAGCTGTTTTTAATGCTCTTTTAAATCTGTTTACACAGTGTAAATTATAAAATAACCTTTTTTCAGGTGGGGATAGCAGTGCAACAGAAAGCTGGGATGAGGAGCTTTCTCCTTCCACTGTGTTGTATACAGCAACACAGCACACACCTACTAGCATCACCTTAACTGTTAGAAGAACCAAACCCAAGAAGCGGAAAAAGAGTCCAGAAAAGGGTCGTGCAGCACCAAAGACAAAGAAAATCAAGGTACGGAGGGTAAAAGTATCTTAAATAGAAATATTTCTGAAATAGCTCAAATTTTGGATCAAGAATGCACCAAAAAATTTTTAAGAAGTTTGATCCAGATGTTTGAAGGGCCACTTTTCCTCTACTTGCAAAAATCAGCTAATCTGTGTTGTGAACATGTAGACCAACCTCTCTTCTGCCACTCCATACCATCACAACTGGCACAGTTTCTTCTCCAAGCCCCATCCCAGGTATGAAATCCCAGCCCCACCTGGCACAAGCCCATACATGCTACAGCTGCCTCCAGTGTAGGCTTCCACTATTCCTTCCAGTGTCTCCCTGCCTCCTCAGCCCAAAGCAGTCAGCAGTTCTTGTCCTGGTACATGCCCACCTCGTGTCATTGGGTTGATTTTTTTTTTCCTTGTTTTAATAAAAAGAAATCAGGAAACATCTCTTGAATGGTCTAGGCTTCCTCAGTGTCGTGGTCACTTTACTGTATTCTCAAATAAAAGGTCTCCAGGAGAAACCTCTTCTGTTTTATATTCTCTCTTCCCCATCATGGCAACTTTGTTGCTCCTAGGTGACTTGCCCATCCCTTGTTAAGGGGATTGGTCTTTGTTTCCTTCTTAATTTCAGAATTGGTAAATCTGCCACCTTAACATTTTGATTTGCTTTTTCTTTCTGTGTCGGGGTACATTTAGGGTTTAAGTGATGCATGCTCTTCCCTGTTAATTACCTAGTTTCACAATGGGATGCACTGGAATTAGCCACAGAGTTCACTGGCCTTGAGCTACCCCTACTCTTGATAACAGTGTGGGGAATTCAGTTGTGTTTGTTACCTAGGGAAAGGGGGCAGACTAGAACACTAATTCTTGCCTTAGTTTTAGTCTCAGATAGGTATAACTGTCATTCTTGGTACCAAGTTTTGTTTTGTTCTACTTGTTTTCCTCTTTGGGATAGGCATTTCGAGAGGGATCCCGGAAGTCCTTGCGGATGAAGGTAAGGGGTATTCTTCCCTGATGCTGTGTTTACTTCACTGTGATCTTGCATTTTGGTCAGCTTCTTTCCTGATATTGATGGTCTGGGAATCTTGGATTCTGCTTTTCATTAGTTTGTAATTGTTGCCATTCGGTTTTCATAGAGCCTTTCTCCAAAGTAGATTTACTTGGCCATTTTCTGAAATATTTTCCCTTTCTGGAATTAAGACTTAATGTGTTGGTTTTTCATTAGCTGCTTTTCTGGGGGGGGACATTTTCCTAAACAAAATGAGGCTGACGTGTTCTGTCATTGTGATTAGCCTCAACCTCAGGACCAAGGGTTTTCTGGGGATAGCGCATCTCTTATGTACCCACCCTAGCACCATATGGGCTTTAATCATCATTTGGAAGGATAATTTTCATCAGTAGGAAAGTAGTGTTTATTGGTAGGAATTACTCTTATTGGAATTACTTATATTTGAACTGATTTCTCCTGGCATATCTATTTGGTATAGAAGATTTTGATGATGCTAATGTGTTTCTTTTCTGTGGTTATCAAATAGAAGAGCTTATATGATTTTGGATAGCAGTTGGAGAATAGAGAAGTTATGTGCGATGAACTTTTAGGTACTGGTTGATAAAAACAGTTTGCCCAAAGGAGATTTGATTAGGTAGCCTGGTAACTTCCTGTACCTGTGTATATATAGAATGACATACCTCCCAAATAATTCCTTAGGACTTCAAAGCATGTAATTATAATTAAGATCTATTTTAATTTTATAAGTATTCATATCCCTAAATGTGTAAATGATACAGAATAAAGGATCTATCCTGTTCACAGTTACATACAGAAAACATTAACATCTTTTAGTGAGAATAAGCTTTATTATGACCGGTGTTAACAAAGATCACAGGTGGCACTTTACCTAAAATTTGAAGGCTTTGCCTTGCATGTAACTGTAAACAGACTTGTACATATTTGTATAAGAGCTGGGAAGAAGACTTTAGAGCCCAAGAGCATCAGAGTCCTGAGCTGCCGTGGAACACAACTTAATTATCCTACTGCAAGGGGCCAATTTTGCTTTAACTGCCCCTTTATTTTTGTCTCCTTTGCTTACAGGGTACCTTTAATAGATGCATAGAACAGACACATCCCTGGTCCCAGCTGTTAAGCCCTTTTCTATTTTATCAACTGTTGTAAAGTGCCTTCAGGAGCTTGAAATGTTTTGAAAGATATTCAGTGACTCTCCCAAAAAACTACACATAAATTCCAAGTGTTGCTTGCTATTTTGAAATGTTGACAGATAGTCCAATAAATGTGTTAAAATTTAGACAATAAAAAATACTGGTCGGTTTATTTTAAATTTCACACCAGAATTTTAGGTTGAGTTACAGATTTTGTACTTAGAAGTCCTTATTATTAAACTCGACCAAAGATCTGGGTTGGGGGCGGAAATTATTTGGATTTTTAGTCCCAAAGTCAAGAGCTTCCCTACTTGGAAACTACTCAAAATTTCTCAACCTTGATACCATTGACATTTTGAAGCAAGAAATACTTGGACTGTTGCAGGGACCTGTTTTCTGCATTATAGGCAATTTAGCAGCATCCCAGGCATCTATCTACCTACTCAGTACCAGTAACACACAGTTACGATATTGAAAAATGACTTCAGGCATTATCAAATGTCTCCTTATGGGCAAATTACCTCTGGTTGAGAAACCGTCTGAGACGGGGTGTTTACTACCCAGAAGAATGGAACAGCAGAATAGACAAGAGTTGTATTAATAAATAGCATATGATACTGTGGCAGTGGCTTCCATTATGCATTAAGTTTAACAAGTAAAAAGTTTAATGATCTCTACTGGTTGCTTAAACTTGAAAATAATGTTTTGGCACCCATAATCCTCAGTCTTATAAGCAACTACCCTTAAGTCCCAAGTTTTGCACTTTGCTTTTGCTCAGCCATTACTGACATGTCAAGAAAATGATATTCTGTTCTCAGTGTGTCGGCCTTAGATCCTTTGTTGTTCAGTCTTTCGGACTAGTGAGAAATGTAGAAAACAATAGTATTGTTTTTTTTTTTTTTTCCATTTCATGGGGAAAGGATGGTAGACAACAGTCGGTTAAAACCAGTGACACAAAAATGAAAGGAAACATTTGCAATAGGTATAAATGTTTTCTATATAATTTGTGGAGTATATATTTAATATTCTTATGCCTATTTTTGCAAGTTTAGTGTGGGCGTGACTTGTAAGGAGCTTTGGTACTATACTGTCTTTCCCTTCTAGTCATCGCTAGTGTGACATCATCAGTATCAGTGTTTGTTTTGTTTTCTGATGGCACCTTAAGTCTTGAGCACCATGAAGGAGAACATGTGTCAGACTTAAGCTTTGTCTCCGTAGTTCAAACACATAAAACTGTCTGTTCAGGATGATGTTTCTGTAATATAATAATCTTTCCTCAGCACTGTCCCCATAGAGAGCAATGGTTTTCCTAGAGAAGTATAGTAAAGTACTTCTCAGCATTTTCTACACTCTACCTACCCCCACCCCCCCACCTTACCTTTTCAGAATGTGGCTATTTAAACTGTCGAAAAAGAGTGTTAGATGCACTCCAGAATAATAACTTTTTCTATGGAAAGTGAGATGATGGATTATTTATGTATTTTGGGTCACATGTATATTTAGAATGAACATGTACTAATTGTATAAAAATATTTTCCTTGAGAAGTAAAATAATACGAGTTTGGGCTGGCACACTAAAGCAGATGTTCAAGAGGTATTGAAATTTAAGGGATGTGTTATTTGAGGGGTATCTTACTCATTTTCATGAAAACTTTCTTAACTTGATATTGTTCTTCTAATAACAAAATTGATTTTTATGACTTAAAAATGGTCATATAACATATCCACATGTTCATCCACATCACAGTGATGGGATAGAACTATGATCCAGATTAATTTCTCCTTTTAGAAATGAGGAAACTGAGCTTTTCTATGTTGTTCAAGGCTTCCCTGCTCATTGGTAATGAAACCAAGGTAGAAGCCAGATCCCCTGACTCCCGAGCTATTATTCTTTTATACCACACCAAATGCCAAGCAAAAACAAATTTTCTTTGAGACTCCGTCTCTTTCCTCCCTTTCCCATTTTTATTCATGGACTCTGCTAACCTACCTGACCTTTGTTCTCTACAGAATTCTCCTTCTGAAGCACAGAATTTAGATGAGAATACAACTGAGGGATGGGAAAATCGGATAAGACTGTGGACTGATCAGTATGAAGAAGCTTTCACTAATCAGTACAGTGCCGATGTACAGAACGCCCTTGAACAACACCTACATTCTAGCAAGGAATTTGTGGGCAAACCTGCTATTTTAGACACTATCAATAAGACTGAATTGGCCTGTAACAATACAGTTATTGGTTCCCAAATGCAGGTAAGGATCAAAGGATTAATGACTCTTGAGTAAGTAAGTGATTTTTAAGAACCCAGGAATGGGTCAAATGTTGGAGTTATCATATCTTTCAAATGTTCAAGGACTTAGAATAACGAATTTAGCTACCTACTGAGCATCTTTAACCAAAACAGATTATGGTAACTGGAAACTATCCAGATACATATTTTTAAACTATCTTTATTGATTAAAAATAGATAAATTAAGATAGAAAATTTTATACAGCCTCAGTAGGAATTATTACGATTCATAGAAAGCTAAGCTTATTTTTTCCTCATTCTTACGTTAGACATAGACCACTAAAATCTTAATCATATATTTTTCTTGCCTTGGAGGGGGTGACAAGTTCACTACATTAGAATCTGTTTCCTTAGAAATACCTTTTAGCAAATCAGAAACTTCTGATCTTTGACCTAAATAATATATACAAATTCCTCAGTTAGGAAATATTTTTAGTGTACTAAGCTGTTGTTGCTATTGTCTAATGTTAATACTCCGGTTTTATTCAGCTACAGTTGGGAAGAGTCACTCGTGTACAAAAGCACCGGAAGATCCTGAGGGCTGCAAGAGATTTGGCTTTGGATACTCTTATAATAGAGTATCGAGGGAAAGTCATGTTACGACAACAATTTGAGGTCAATGGGCATTTCTTCAAAAAGTAAGAATATCATTTATTGAGCAGTGAGGGCTAAGGAGGGCCTGGCTGAGTAGTATGGCTGTAAAACTGTCTGGTTGAGAGACTACTATTTTGGGGGGGAATTACAGTTCAAATAAGCTTATTTCTGTGTTACATTGCTGGAGAAGTGCAAGTAAATCTGCAAATTGTTTAATAAATAAAGTAGTGATAAGTCTGAGCCAAGTATTCTTTGTTTTGTGCTTATTTTTAATCAAAAGCAGACCAGCATATAATATTTTCCAAGTTTAGGAATTACAAAAGACTGCTTCTGTCAGCATATGCTTCATGTATGCTTCATATTTGAAGTCATGGGGTGGCCTTTTTACTTGTGTTGAGAATTACAGGAATTTTAATTATATCCCTAGACCATACCCCTTTGTGCTCTTCTACTCAAAATTCAACGGTGTAGAGATGTGTGTGGATGCACGTACATTCGGTAATGACGCTCGGTTTATCAGAAGATCGTGTACACCAAATGCAGAGGTAAGATTTCTGTAGCAACTTCTCTTTGAATGGAATCACCAAAGAAAAGTCTACTGAAGAGGCATTCTGAAAACTTCACCCAGATTAAGGTCTGTAGATAATGGTTGTGGTCTTCATTGTGAGAGAAACAAAAAACAAAACTAATGATGCTTTTATTCCAACAGGATGGAGGCAAGGAATAGATTTTCTTTAGTGAGGAAAAAAGCATTTGCTAAAGAGAAAGAGCTAGGCTGGATTAGAAGTCAAAGAGGTTAGTCCTGGCTGATGTAGCTCAGTGGATTGAGCACAGGCCTGTGAACCAAAGCATCGTGGTTCGATTCCCAGTCACGGCACATGCCTGGGTTGCAGGTCAGTTCCCGGCAGGGGACGCACAAGAGACAACCATACATTGGTATTTCTCTCCCTCTCTCTTTGTCTTCCCCTTCAAAGATAAATAAATAAAATATTTTTTTAAAAAAAGAAGTCAAAGGGGTTATATTAAAGAAGTTGCCATATAATATTGCAGAATATGTCATTGGGCCCAAACTAAGTTGTGTGGTTGCAATTTTTAGCTTTTAGTTAATAGTGTTATAAAAGAGATTCAAGGCATTTTTAGAATTGGTTTCTCAATGTACCCATATCAAGTGAAGCAAGAAAATTACAGGGCTTTTCTTACAGACTAAGTAAGAAATTTTAATTCTCTGAAATAACTTGAAGATATAGAAGAACAGTGACCTTACCCTGATTTCTTACATCTCAGAGTTTATTTATTGAAGTATTTAAATTTTAGAACAATTACTGTAGAATGGTTTCAAATGAAATGATAAATAACAGACTATAATAACTCTTAAGTGGGGAAAAATTATTTGGATTAAAAGTTTTTTCTTCTTTTGGAGAGTTCCTCGTTTTTATGATAAATCACCAACCATATGTGTTGTTTACATAGGTGCGACACATGATTGCAGATGGGATGATTCACCTGTGTATTTATGCTGTGTCTGCCATCACTAAGGATGCCGAGGTCACCATAGCATTTGATTATGAATATAGTAACTGGTAAGACCTCCAAATTTTCCTGACACGAATGGCCGTATCTTACATATTATTAGTCTGCTTTTGTTTCATGCTATTTTCACCTATTTTAACTAATCTTTTCACAAGTATTGCATTTTTCTGCCTAGAAATTGTAGAGGGAAAGGTAGGCTTCGGGCATTTTGGGGTTGGCTGGTTGGTGGGTTTTTGGAGACATTGGTAGATTGTATGATACTGCTTAATAGTCTCCTATCAAAGGTATTTTGGTTTATTCCTTTATAGCAAGCGAGAATAGTAAAACGGGGGGAGTATGTATGACATTCCTAGAAATTGCAATAGGATCTGTTATGCACACAGCACTTATGCTAGGGGTCATGTAAAATGAGAGGTTAAAGTTTCACCCCATCCGCTCAAACCATGTAATCTAGTAACGTATGACAATACAGAAAAACAGAGATGGCAAGTCACAGATGAATATGTGATGGGTTTTATTACGTGGATGCTCGCTCTCCCTTGGTCCTTTTAGGCAAAAAAAAAAAAAAAAGTTAGATGGTAAATTGATGTTTGGCACATGTACAATAAAAAGATAATAGTAAGTAGGGAATTAGTAGGTAAAAGTTATGATGTGGTGAAGGTAAACAGAAAATAGTAACTATGGCCACTTCAAACTTACTGATTCACTACCCATTAAATAACAAAAGAGAGTTGGGAGAAGTGAATTTGGTGGGGGTTTGCTTTCCTTTCCACTAACCGTATGTCAGTGGGAAGAGTTGGGGTTATATAGAAGCAATGGAATATTGAAAATACTCATTTAGCTTTTCTTTGAATAAGTTACACATAGACTATAATGACTCTCTTACTTATTCAAAGATAATACCACAAGAAATATACTAGTATTTCAAGAGAAAAAACAGGTAATATAATTGGTTTTTAAGGGTACTGAGACAGGCACTTTTGTTTGTTTCTTTGGAGCAGTAATTATAAAGTGGACTGTGCATGTCACAAGGGGAACCGGAATTGCCCTATACAGAAAAGGAATCCCAGTGCTATAGAACTGCCACTCCCACCCCCTCCAAGCCTACCCATCATCGGAGCAGAGACTAGACGGAGAAAAGCACGACGGAAAGAGCTAGAGATGGAGCAGCAGAATGAGGCTGTGGAAGAGGATACCAACCCACAACCAGAACAAGTTTCTGAGAAAGTGACTGTATCCAGTGACCATGAGGTAATTTTCCTTGGCCAGAGGCTGTTGCTATGGTACTGACCCTCTCTAAATGAGGATCCCAGGGTGCCACAAGTCTGATGTAGGGAAACTATAGTAACACTTAATGCCCTTCATATCAAGGTGGGTGTGGGTGTGTGTTCGTTTTTTTATTTCTCTCTCTCTCTTTTTAAACAATGTTAATAACCTCTTCAGCTACTTTCCAAGTTTTAGTCCCGAGAATGGGGCTTATAATCTGTGTTTACCATGTGGTCCCACAAGTAACACAATCAAGCACTAGAAATTGTTTCTAGAGAGTTTTAAGCTACCAGGAAGAAAAAAACATTGATTTTTTTCCCTAGAGCTTAAGGGTACAGCTGAATATTGACTCTGTCTTAAAGGAAATAGACAATCCAGAAGAAGAGAAAGAAGAGGTTACAGATGACCAGGAGAACCCAGTTCATAGCAGGAGGGTGGGTACCTTCTAATATCCTTTTGTTTCTGCTGATTTCTACTACCTACAGCATGTGAAACCCTGTTCTCCTAGTTTGTATCATTGACAACGTACTATACCATCATCATTAGGTTAAAATAGGGCTTTTTCTGTAAAGTAGATTTCACCATGATTACTTTTTTTGCACATAAATGTAGTATTTGTCTAGTGGTGATGGTGGTGTTCTTTAGAGGTGTCTTACTAACAGCCTCATTTCCCAAAAATCAACTGGTTGAAACAAAATGTCTCTGTTGGAGCTACTTGCTCTGACTTAGGAATTTTCTAAGTTTGTGTGAGTTCTAACATTTAAAAATCCCTATTGGTTATACGGGTTCAGAAAATCTACTTTTTTGCTAAAACCATTCATGTTTATTTCTAGACTCGGGAAGATAGGAAGGTTGAAGCCATCATGCATGCTTTTGAAAACTTAGAGAAAAGAAAGAAGCGACGTGATCAGTCCTTGGAACAAAGCAACTCTGATGTAGAGGTTACTACCAACACCTCAGAGACACTTGTAGGGGAAGAAACAAAATCTGAAGCCCCTGAATCTGAAGTTAGCAACTCTGCTTTAAACGTGGCCATCCCAAGCACCCCACAGAATATTGGGGTGAACACCCGGAGGTCTTCCCAAGCTGGGGTAAGAGAAGAAAAAGCTTCAGGCCTTCAACACCCTTGCTTTTGCTAATGTCAGTGACCTGTTTTTTGGAATGGTTAAAACAAGCCTTTTCAGCTTTACCTCATAATGCATTAAATAAGGCCATTTTCATCAGCTGCAGGATTTAGGGAGACAGAATTGGAATGACTAGACACTTTACACTACAATGAAACTTCATACTGTTTCTGCCAAATAAACTGTTGGTGGTGAGTTTATAAAAATTTGGTTTCTCTTTTGGCTCCTCCGTATAGGACAGTTTATATAGCTGCCCTTTCATAGGATTCTCAGGATAAACTCATGTTTCCCTATCCTACCCTAGCCACAAATTCTAAGCTTTAAAGCTAAAACTTCAGTATCTTGGTAAGAAAGGGAAAAGTTGTCTTCTTTGCTAAGAACCCTAAAATTAGGTGATTACTTTCAGCTGACTTTTGACCTCTTTTATAAATACCGGTACTTAGAGGAAAATAAAAACAACTAATCAAGACATCTACCAACAGCCTGTGTAGGTAATTTAAATGTATACATTTTTGTAAGAATTACATTTGAAATTAGTTCTTCTAAATACTCACTTTTTTCACCAGTAAACATTCAGAATGCTTAAAGTGAATAGAAGACTAGATAGAATGTTTGCCGTTAAGAAATTCCTGGTAAGCATTTTACTCTGCTATTGTTACAGGATGTTGCTGCAGAAAAACCAGTCCCCAAACCACCTCCAGCAAAGCCTTCTAGGCCCCGACCGAAGAGTCGAATTTCTCGGTACCGGACCAGTTCAGCCCAAAGACTAAAGCGTCAGAAGCAGGCCATTGCACAGCAGGCAGAGTTGTCACAAGCTGCCTTGGAAGATGGAGGAAATAACAGCTCAGTAACTCCTACTGAAGCTGGAAGTATAGACAGTTCAGGAGAAAACAGGCAATTAACAGGGTCTGACCCAGCTGTGGTATCAGTTGCTGGATCCCATGTCAACCGTGCGGCATCTAAATACCCCAAAACCAAAAAGGTAAGTCATGAAAACATCTTTATGAGTCCAGTCTGGCAAAGGATTGTATCTTAGTAAAGTGAGAGAACCTATAATGCCCCGAAAAAAACAAATACTCTTAAGTATTACCAAATTAAAAGTTTTAGATGAAATGCTTTGACACAGAGGGCTGAAGCCATTCTACAGCTCTTTTGTTCCCATAATTGTAAGAGAGCTAAATAGTGTTATCTGGGATTGTTCTGCCTTAGTGGTTACAGAGAGGGTGAAGGAAAACATCCTTGCATTTTGAATGCCCAGTTCATCTTTTCTGCAGCTGTTGTATCTACCTGTGTCCTAGTTTCTAGATAAGGTTTGTCTTTATCATCTTAACACTGCCTCTGGCTTTTACACCTGCAGCATCAACTAAATCTCTCTTTTTACCTTAGTATCTAGTTACAGAATGGTTGAATGACAAAGCAGAGAAGCAAGAATGTCCTGTTGAATGCCCTTTACGTATTACCACGGACCCAACTGTACTGGCAACGACCCTGAACATGTTACCTGGTCTTATCCATTCCCCGTTAATTTGCACCACCCCCAAACACTACATTCGCTTTGGCTCACCCTTTGTCCCTGAGAGGCGTCGAAGGCCCCTTCTGCCTGATGGCACATTCAGCTCCTGTAAAAAGGTATGTCTATATTTATTTTTAACCGAGGTTGCCTGTAATCATGACATATCTAACACATCCTCCAGATAGCCACTCTCTACCCATGTGGGTTTATTAAGAGTTAGTTGTTCAACCACAAGTATTAATGCATCAAGAGTCAGTGGGACTAAGGTGGGGTGTATACTGTGTTTTTGGTGCTCA
This sequence comes from Carollia perspicillata, assembly GCA_004027735.1. Taxonomy (NCBI): domain Eukaryota; kingdom Metazoa; phylum Chordata; class Mammalia; order Chiroptera; family Phyllostomidae; genus Carollia; species Carollia perspicillata. The sequence continues at coordinate 31,152 of PVKM010011420.1, forward strand.
GATTGTGAGTATTTGCTGTTGTCTTTTCAGAGAGCCCTTGAGGTTACTGAGTTGAGAGCGCACAGCATTTGATGCCTGGGTAGGGAGGGATGTTTTGTGTGTGCTCTTGTGGTATTGGTTAATATGTTCATTTGTGAATTTGAGTGAGATTGGGCCCCAGGTGTTCTAGAGCACTGTTGTATAAGTAAAAAATGATCGAATTGTGTTTTTAATTAATTCAATCACTATTATCATTTGAATGCGAGTAGAGAGAAAGTCCTATTAAATTGGCATAATTCCTGTTCCTTGATCAAATGACAAGTTGGATTGTTATTCCCTAGTGAATATGGGACCTACTATAAAATTCATTCTCTCTTTCTCTTCCTATCTGTCCTTTCTCTAGTTACATACTGTTTTTGGATCTAGTGGCAGTAGTGTTTGATGGTTGTTTGTTTTTGGAATGCTCTTTCTTAATTCCCAGAAGCCCTGAATATTTTCCAAAGGTGTCTCTCGGGAATAGGTCACTCCCTCAGAGTTTAATGTCATTTTTGTGTTTCAAGAAGTATAGGACACACTTTCATTTGGTCTTCCTTTGAGGTAGTCTGTTCCCTGGAACACCCTTTTCTCTTATCCTCAGATCTGGATTCAGGCTGCCTTCCTCAGTGTCTGCCATTGCCCTCCTCCACTGGCATCACGTACATGAGGATGCTGCATGTAGATTATTTGATGTGATGAAGTCTCCAGCTCCAGGCAGGTCTTCCCTGACTCCTCCAAACTTAAAGCTTTTCTCTTTCCCCAAAGAGCAGAAATTATTTCTTGGGGGGAGGGGGGCATGAAAGATGAGCCAGAGTGGTGTGGGATATGGAGGGGAGGAGGGCAACAGGGATCTGTGCACAAAGGAAGGGCCCAACCACTGAATGAGCAGCATACATTGAAGAAAGTCTTTTCTTAATCGCACATCTTACCTACTCAAGTATTTGAGTCACTTGCTGGTTTGGGGAAAATTCCCAAGTAGAAGAACTCCTAAAGAGAAATTTGACCATGAGATCTTTGCAAAAAGTGTTTGTAGATAATGCAATAACAAAGTACTAGATTTTTAAGGATGTTAACTGTTGAAGTATCTTACTAAGCCAGATTGTAGCATCTCCTCCATTTTGGTCCTTTATGAAGTGTGGACAATTATCTGGTACAGATTAATAGTGAAGTCTGAATTGTAAATAGTATGGACAAGCCTCTGGAAATGACGCCTTGATTACTCTGATACTGAGTTATGATCATTCTATTCCCATCTTGCTCTTCCAAGTAGCAGAGTCCTGTAAAAACTGAAAACGTCTAGAAATATGACTTCAAATCTCATAGGGAATCCACTTCTTAGAGCTCTTTTTACCTGGTTATGGTTTAGAGCTTGTATCTGTGGTTCATCTTTGTATCTCCACTGGCAGTGAACAGAAATCCCATTTAACTCATGTTTGTGTTATAGTCTCTAAATGTGTCTGTCTGTCCTTAGTCTTGTTTTATACAGGCTCTGCTCAGGCACTTTCATCTGTGTGTACCATACCACTCTTTAGGAGTTCAGGCTATGTATGCTGAATTAGCATAACAAAATTACCTTACTTCAATTGGGTCTTGTTTAAGTTTAGAACTGAATTGTTTATATTTTAAAATCAGAATATAGTTTTTTTATGGGGTAAAACTAATGAAATTGGGTTTTTCATCTAGCAATTGAACTCAGCTTTATTCTAGATGGGGTTGGAGAAGAATTATTCATAGATTGGTTAGAAAGTATTCATCTAGTGAAGGACCTAGGATTTCTGTGATTAAACAAAATCGTGATAAGTTTCTGAAGATCCCTTAGAGAATAGTGTAAGTTAAACAGATAAAATCCATTATCCATTAAGTTGGTTAGAACAGTATATATTCTTTTTTGTCTTAGTATATTTTATTGATTATGCTATTACAGTTATCCCATTTTATTCTCTTCTTTTTTCCCCTCCACCCTATACCATCCCTCCCACCATCATTTCCCCCACCTTAGTTCATGTCCATGGGTCATACATATAAGTTATTTAGCTTCTCCATTTCTCTTCTTATTCTTAACCTCCCCCTGTCTATTTTGTACCTACCATTTATGCTTCTTATTCCCTGTACCTTTTCTCCCATTCTTGCCCCTCCCCAGAACAGTGTATATTCTTTTTTTTAATATATATTTTTATTATAAAATTTTTTTAAGATTGTATTTATTTATCTTTAGAGGGGAAGGGTTA
>PVKM010011421.1:0-33281 GCA_004027735.1 Carollia perspicillata
GTTGAACTGGTTACACTCCATACTTGGGAGGTTTAGCACAGAATTTAGAAAGTTACTCTAAAGATATGCAGTAAACATTTGTTGCCTCAATTCAGGGTGAGGGAGTTTTAGCAAAAGCAAGCCTCAAAGCAGCCTAGGTACAATGCAGGCCTTAATCCCCGTGGGAAAACTGATCCATGGGCTCAGTGCCTGTGTGTCGACTCACTCCTCACTAGTTTTCCAAGTCAGGCTGGGCTACATTTGCCACGCCACGCGGAAGGGTTCCCTATACCCAGCTACAACTTCATCCCCATGAACCAACAGCAGCATGGCATTTGGAGGACAATCAACAGACTCCATTGCATGGTGTGTGTGTTCTGTCCATCTCCTCAACTTTGATCATTTAAGGTAGCATAAATCCATATGGGTGTCATGTCCTAGGCAAATGGTCACATTTTCATCCATACAAGAAATGTGGTTTTGCTACAACCAAGCCAATATGTTTTCTAGTAATGCTTTTCAGATAGAACATTGAGGTACAATTTGATACAAGGTACAAGAGCTTATAGTGAGTGCCAAGCCAGAGCAAAGAAAGGTTGTGTTTTAACTAGAACATGAGCAAGCTGGTCAAGATGGTATGTGGGTCTCCTCAAACAGCATCATGGTGGTAAACGGTGGCCTGGTGAGTGCACCATGACAAATGCGGGTGGGTGCTAATGCCTTCAAAAAGTACCATCCCAAATTCTGTTTTGTGAAAGTCTTCCTCAAATACGAAAAATGTTTGAGACCCATTTATAAAGTTTTGACATGCAACATATGCTGTCAGCCTCCAATCAGGCTCCATTTAAAAAGGAAAAAAAAAGTGTATGTGAAAAGATCTAATGAATAGTCGCAATTTCCATAGGGGACCTCACAGTCCATTTGCCCCACTACTCTATGAGATTAGAAGTAGAAAAGACATGTAAACTAATCTTTCTGCTAGGATGATTCCCTGCAGTGAGTTTTACTAGCTTCTTGGATTCAATTTTAAATGTCTGGAGCAATGTGCTCTCCTCATCTTTCTCCTGGAGGCAATTCAAAGTCCCGTAGGAGATTTTCCTAACACCCACGGTATAAAAAGCATCTGAGGAAGAAATAAGGAAATAGAGATTCTGGTCCCCATTCTTCTCTTCTCAACCACATGAATTTGCATGATTCATTTCAGTATTCATTCAGTTGTGGGTTTTTCTTACTAGATTCAAAGCCAGTGCTGTGGGAGAAACAAAGATGTCGGAGATGCAGACCAGCCCTCTAGGTGTTTACAACTGAGTACAGGAGCAACTCCAGGAGAACGGGAAAATACTTAAGGAGATAGGATCACATCAATTGTGAGTGATGGTAGAGGAAGGGACATACAAAGTGGTTTGCAAGATTGGTGAGATCCAGACAAGCAAAGATGAGGGGAAAAGCATCCCAAGTGGGAAGAAGGCATAAGCAAAGAATGGAAGTAGGAAAAAAGATAGTGAGGTAATGACTGATGGTCAATTTTAGCTAGAACATATGTCATTCACAAGAGAATTGTGGGAAATTAGTTAAGAAATAAAGTAAGGATACAGACTGGCAAAACTAATGAGTCTGGTGGTATTTAGTAAGCAAAGTGAAGGGTTCAGAGAAGAGGAGGGATTTGATCAAGGAAAGACATTAGAAGAGTTATTCACATAGTGACTTTGTAGAATGAATTGTGGGTAGAGAGACTAATTAAAAACTAGTTAGACAGCTAGGACCAAAGAACGGATGTGGAAGGGATCATCAATGAGGAACAAGTCTGAGAAATTACTTTCCCTGTGTTGAACAAGATCCAATTGCTTGGAGTTGCCACAATCAAAAACTGATGAAGCAGAAAAATAACACTCAAGATGCTGGGCAGAACAAAAATATTTGAAGTTGAAATGACAGAAACAATAACTGACTAGAAATGTAGTTGAATTTTAGCTACTAATTTGATGTTTATGAAGATTTTGAACTATTTTGTAGGCTAAGGAAGGCAGCACAACTGAAACTCTGGGAAGGCCGTAGGAGCTAGATCCTTATGAAGAAGATGAGGAATGTAGAGAGAACTACTATCCTCTTAGGTCTTTCACACTCATTCCATGTGGAGTGCCCACACTCCACTTTTCCAGGTTTTAATCGGAAATATAGTCCATTTCATTGATTTATTTATTTTATTTTACTTTATCATACTATATTTTGAATATAATAAAATGCACCCATTTCAAGTAATCAGTTTGATGAGCTCTGACGATGACTTCCATATAATTATCACCATAATTAAGATACAGAACAGTTCTGTCTTCACCCCACATCCCCTCATAACTCTGCAATCGACTCCACACCCTTCTCAGGCAACTGTTGATCTGACTGACTTCTGTAGCTATAGCTTAATCCTGCCTGTTCTAGAGCTTCATATAGATACAAATCAAACAGCACACATTCTTTTGTGTCTGGCTTCTTTGGCTCAGGATGTTTTTGATATTCATCAAGGTTGTTGCATGTGTTGTTACATGTGTTATTCTTTTTTATTGCTGGATAAATGGTATGAATATTCTGCTAATTGTTTATCCATTCATCTGTAAACAGATAATTGAGTAGTTTCCAGTCTGGGGCTATTATTCATAAAGCCGCTATGAATATAAGTGTATGAGTCTTCCGTAGACATAGGTTTTCATTTCTCTGGGGTAAATACCTCAGGTTGAGTCACATAGAAGTAGAGAAAGTTAGACTGTTTTCCAAAGTAGTTATAGTATTTTACATGCCCAACAGCAGTGTATCAGAGTTCTAGTTGCTCCACATCCTTTCCAACTCTCAATATGTCAATCTTCTTTCATTTTAACATTCTAGTCATTTTGTGGTAGTATCACATTGTGATTTTAATTTACACTTTCCTAACGATTAGTGATCCGCTCATGTCCTATTTTTCGTGTCCTTAGTGGTCATTGTTTATGTTTGTGGAAAGTGACTTCAGATTTTTTGCCCACACTTTTTACTGTCATTGTCTTATTTCTGAGTTGTGAGAGTCCTTTACATATCCTGATGCAAGTCCTGTTCCAGATATATGTATCACAGATACTGTCTCTGATCTATGGCTTGCTTTTCCAGTTTCTTGGTGGTATCTTTGGAAGTGCAAAAGTTTTTCACTTTAATGAAGTCAAATTTATAAATTTTTCTGGATAGGGTCATGTCCAATGTATAAAGGCTTTGCCTACTACCCTCAAATCTTGAAAATTTTCTGTCTTCTTCTAGAAGTTTTATATGGTTAGATTTTGCTCTGGGTCTATGATCCACTTTGAGTTTATTTTTGTATACAGTATGAGTTAGGAATGCTAAGTTTTTCTCTGTTTGATTACCCAGGTAACCCAGCACTATCTACAGGCAATATTACCCTTTCCTGAACAAGCTCCCTTGGCCCTTTTGTGAAAAATCAGTTGCCTCTGTGAGTTGGTCTGTGTCTGAACTCTTTCTCCCATTCTATTGACCTCTTTGTTTATCTTCACCCTAAGGCCACACTGCCTTGATTATGCATTTTTCAAGTAAGGCTTCAAATCAGAAAAGAAGTGTCAAAATTTATTTTTCTTTTAAAGAATTATTTTAGCAATTTTAAGACTTTTACATTTCCATGTATTTATCAGAACCAGTTTGTCAATTTCTACAAACAAGTCCTGGGACTCCCACTGAACCCACAGATCAGTGTGGGGAGAAGAGACAGCATGACAAAATGTTTGCTAATTTAAGAATATAATGTTATCCCCCTTATTTTTTCATTTCCCCTCATCTTTTCTACTTTTCAATGTACAGATATTATACATATTATGTTAAATTTATTTCTGAGTATTTCAGACAGGTTGTCCTAGAAGTTGGCTACTGAAGAAAGCAATCTCATCTATTATTTATTCATTTTATTAGTTTAATTCCCAGAATAACAATTTCTTCAAATTGGTGGTAGTGGAGGAGAGGTGGTAATAGAGGAGGAATAATTCCCACATAAAACCATTTCTGGTTACAATTTCTTGCCATTTTGGGAAAAAACACCTCTGGATGAAATGTCACTCTGCCCCAACTTGCACATACACATACTAGGGAGACTGCAGACGTGAACATATCTCCCTGGTGTCAATAGTGAAGTCTTAACAAGAAAATTGGGCCGTGAAAGTTCAAAGGAGCTTTTTTGTGGCAGATTACCCAGTTCACAGATCTACATACAGTTACCACTCCAAAATGATCAAATTTATCACATTAATGAGCACTTTGAAAATTTTTCCTGGGGCAGGATATTTCTTTTAGCAGAATTCCCATAATTTAGTTTGAATCAGCAGTAACATTTCTGCAATTACAGAGCACATATAGGAGACCTAAAAATTAAAAGTAGGGAGAAATGTTTATCAGCAGAGTTTTACCTAGGTGGACAAAATTGTCTTAAAAACACTTTTGGGAAATCTAACCACCTCACTGATCTTTTTGCTTTCTACAGAAAAAATAGTGATGATAAAGAGGAAACTAAAGTTCTGAACCATTAAATATTATATTATTTCTCACCAAATTCCCTGCTGGATAGTTAATAGATTTTCCTTAATTTAAAAGTAGATTATTCAAGGTTTGAAATAATTATACTATAAATACAATAATAACATATTAACTTATACAGTGCTTCTTCTGATATCAATTTTTTTCTCATAACCATCAAATTAGACAAAGAAGAATTAGGTGTTATTATTATCTAATCAGGAAAAAATCTCTGAATAAAAATCAAAAAGCAATCTAAGATATATAAAGATCTAGCTCTATGTCTTTTCTTTCTACCCTTTTTTCTTCCTCTCTTTTGAATTTTGGGCTTTAAAAGAAACATTCAGAAATGTTCACATTCATAAATATGAACAATAATAGTTACATTAACGACTCTGTGCCAGGAATAAACATTGCAATTCTATAACTTTCAGACGTCTGTAAGGTATTACTGTTCCCTTTACAGACGAAGAGACCAGAGCTCACAAAGTGGTCGTAGCTTTCCCAAGGCCACAGGAAGAAATCACAGGGATGGGATTCACATCTCAGACTCCAGTTCCTCTCTGTCACGTGGATGCTTCTAAAACTAAGGTATTTATTTAATTAACTCAGACCAAAAGATGACGATAAAGGTAGACTTTAGCATGTAATTTAACAGATCTTTCAACCTGCATCTTGTAGGAAATTATACAGATATTTGCTTTCATAGAAAATGCAACATTACATCATGGAAAGAGCATGGAGTTAGGGGGCTGAGAGATCTAGATTAGATCTAAACCCAAACAGCAAAGTGTCACCAAATCGAGGGAACCTTTTAAACCTATTTCTGGATGAGTAAATGCAGATGTTGGACTTCATGCTGTCCAAAGTCTACTCCAACTCTAGATTCTACTCTCCCCATACCTCCCCCAAAAAAACTTTTTGTCTCATATTATAGGGGTAATACTCTTTTCTCTTTCAGTTTCCTACTTAAGTGACCTTTTCAGCTCAGATTTAGGTCTTTAGAAACATCCATAGATGCATAAGGAAGCCAGGTGTCACACTTTACTAGATAACCTGTGTGGGCTGAAACCTCCCAGAGGTAGACAGAAAACACGAATGTATATCAGTAATTCCAGTTTCCTGTTTTACATGAAGGCCCAGGAGAGCTCTCATTGTCCATGACCCTCCAGAGGTATGCAGTCTAAATGATGTGGCTGGATTAGTAGGAACTTCAAGACTCAAGGTAGTCAGCTTCATCATGGGGACCATCAGGTTTAAGTCCAAGTAGTGATGAGACCAGTTGAACTTTAGCAGTTACCAATTCAGGAGCAGCCTAGCCCAGCCAAGCCACAGTGTGCCCAGAGAGCATTCAGAGGGCACCCTGTGGGGTCCTAGGCTGCCACAAACACTCAATCAAACATCACCTCAATATGTCCATGAAACTGTACAGGGCAAGAAAAAGGGAGGATAAACTCTGAATGACTAGTAATTTACCAAAAAAAGGTGGGGGTCATTCCAAAGAGGCTGTTATTCCAGCTCTGATTCAAGTTTTGAAGAGTCTAGACATTCAAACCAAAAGGAGAAGTACAGACATGAAGTGATAGAATTACTTCCCATTGGTAAGTCTAAGAAGATGTCCTACCAATCAGCAGGGCTATGATGAGCTGTTAAGAAATAGCTGCTACACTTTCTTCATGGTAAAGTACAACATAGGGAACACAGCCAGTAATGTTGCAATAACTATGTATGGTGTCAGATGGATACTAGTTTTATCAGGGTGACTACTTAGTAAGTTATATACATGTCTAATCACTGGGTTGTAAGTTGAAACATATAATATTGTACTTCAACTGTAATTGAAAAAAAGAAATTTTTCTTGTTTTTTAAAATTCTCTTAAAATAGTATCTTAATGCTGTAAAAAAGAAAAGAAAAGAAAGATAGGGGTACCATATGTTCTTTACATCTGAGTTTAGTATGAGTGATTTTGTGAACTCAGTACACTTTTATAATTTGAGTTCATTACCCATAGCTAAAAAAGAACAAACAAAATGAGGAACCACCCTTTTCACAAAGTCTAGTGTGGCTCAAATGTTTTTCTGAATATATAACACACTCGGCCTTTCTTAGAAATGTTCATATAGAATAAAGATTAAAGGAATTGGGGTGACCTCTAGCTTCCATCCGTGAAAACTTCTGCAGGGTTCCCCTGTAATGAAACCTTTAGGTAAGTGAGTTTTTTAGTTTCGGTTTGGTTGTCAACATGTGGGAAAAGGAAAAGCCCACATCAAAGAAGCAATACAACCTGAAAATTAAACATCAAGGGGGAAAGCTGTTTCTTAAAGTGTGTGGCCTTTACTGTCAATCGGAATTTTGCTCTTAAGTGTAAAACCAGAAGAAAAAAAGTGTTTTCTCCCTTCACTGTGAACTGACAAGGGAATTGCCTTTGTTCTGCCACACGCTCCAGATGCTGCTCTTACAGAGAGACCTCCTCGCACTTGTTTGTTTCCAAGCGTACACCTCTCAGTCAGGCATGGAAACAGGCACTTTGTCCATCCACTGAATATATTTTTTAAATTACTTCATCTAATTAAAAATTTCAAAACAAGCAGGAAAAGTAGGACCATGAACTTTCTTTCCTCTTTTTAACCTCAAATTTGAAACTTCTGTTTAATCAGTTTAAGACTCACTAATGACATTTGTTACTTAAGTGGCCCAAGAAAGCAGGAGGCAACTATGATCTCAGTTTGTTGAACAAGCATTAAATACTTATGCAGTGTTCCAATGTAAATCTTTGTACTGCCATACAAATAATTCTTTGAGAAGGCTATTTGTCTTGAGGAAGACATCTTACATCAGAAATAGACCCATAAATAACTGTCCATACACTTATACATCCTTTTCAAGATATCACTATATAACATTTTAAAATTTTAATTAGGGGAGAATTGACCTCGTAACAATGAGTTTTGTGGTTCAAGAATATGGTATCTTTCCTTTGTATTGTCTTCTAAAATTTCTTTTAATGATCTTTTGTAGTTTTCAGTGTACAGATTTGCATATATTATGTTAAGGTTATCTCTAAGTATTGACCATTTATTGTTCATTATTTACTGTCCCCTATGTTAGGCACCCAAGTTACAAACATCCACTATGGCATCTTGGGAAGGCTACATTCTCTCTGAAGGCATAGGGAAAATTAGGAGTCTTTTGCAATAGATAAAGGCCTATGGAGGCAATAGGGTGCAACAAAGGGGGTGAATTTTAGAAAAATTCTAGTACAGTCAACAGAATTTATTGTCAAACTGGATGTATTGACAAATGGAAATTCAGAAATATCTCCCTGGTTTCCAGTTTAGGGACCAGGTGGTGCCATTCGCCGAGATTAGAAATGTCAGAGTGAGAGCAATACGTCCCGCTCCGCATGGCTCCAGAATGAGGTGTAAAGGGGCTGCTATGCACAGAAAGGTACACCGTCAGAGATGACCATATTCAAATCCATTTTCGATCCTCAGTGGGGTTTTCCCCAAATGGCAATGTTAAAAACTGCTTCAGAACCGGAAATATAAACACTAGCTGGTGGGAAATACACCAAGTGGAGAGAAAGCCTCTTTCACGGAGAGGGTCCTAGTCTTGGATTATTACAGCACTAGGTCAGCCCACTGTTTGGCCTGATGCTTTTGAATCCATTTTAATTATTAAAGGGTGCTCATCAGTTAAAAAGGGGGGCCCCACAGCAAACACACTGAGGAGAGAGCCAGGGGGTGGGCTCCACCTCAGGCTCTCACATCTGCAGAATTTAGGGAGGAAAGCTATGTCACCTTTCTTCATTATCGGTAAAATGAGGGTCCACACTCATGGCCAATTCTAAAAACCTGTAATTTCCCTTCCCATATCTGGACATTGAAATAGATAAAATGAGGGAAAACTGGTTGAAATGAATGTGAGAGAAAATGAAAATGTTCAACCTCTATTTATGTCAATGAGCATTTATTTCATGTCTTTACTTATAGTATGTGTCTGAAGACTATACTTTCAGGGATCATTTCTATAGTTCGTTATAGTATGTGTCTGAAATTCTGAAAGAATAAACAGTTGAACAAGACAATGACCCAAGACCTCTGACCTCATTTTAATTTCATGGTATGAAGACACCTACAATTCAGAATATTTATTTAGCACAATATTATTCATCTTCCTACTTCTGAACTGCAAAGAAAAAAACAATAACAATGGCAAGTAGCCACCATATTCATAGAATTAATCATACACACATTTTTAAATAGTATTAACTGTTAAGTAGATTTCCACTAAGATATAAAATAAATATCAATTTGGGAGGTTTGAAATTAAAAGTGCCTGCTTTCAATAAGAATCAATACTAATAATATCTTAAAAATAGCTAATCCTAATCCTGATCAAAAGGGCTTAGCTCTGCCTCATACTCCAGCTCTTTCTTGGCAGAGAAGGGAAACCTGTTCAAAAGTAGCTAGCCCTGGCTGGTGTGGCCCAGTGGATTGAGTGCTGGCCTGTGAACCAAAGGGTCGCCAGTTCAATTCCTAGTCAGGCCACATGCCTGGGTTGTGGGCCAGGTCCCCAGTAGGGGAGTGAGAGGCAAACACACATTGATGTTTCTCTCCATCTCTTTCTCCCTGCTTTCCCCTCTCTCTAAAAATAAATAAATAAAATCCTTTAAAAAATTAAGGAGGTAATAAAGAGCTGTTTTTGTACATGTATTATATTCACTGTGAGGGAAATGTTCTATCCTGTCAATATCAGTATGTCCAACATAAAATGATCAATTCCAAACATGGTAGCTTTTTAAGGAAGAACTACCTTAAGTGCATATTTACTTGCACCTTAAGTGCAAGTAAAACTTAGATGTTTCAATCTCTAAACCTTATAAGCATAAATTAGAAGATTGGATTGAGCTCCACTGAGATAAATGCAACACAGTGTCTGTTTTGTCCAAAGATATTATTTTTTTTCTAGAACACTATCAGCCACCATAAAGGAGCATCTTCAATATGTCCCTCGTATTCACCTACACTATAGTCCTTCCAAGAAACTCACAAAATAGATGTATTATCAACGAGAGACTAGAATCCCAGAGAATTTATGTGACTTGCTCACGGCCAACTATAAATGATGATGTTGCCGTATGGACCCAAGTCTATCTGGCCTCGAAGCCAGCTCTCTCCCATTTAACAAAATGCATCTTTGCCCTTACTTTTTCACTACCTCAGGGCTTCGGACAACCTCAGCACTCTAAGCTAAGTCAGCAGATCTCATTTGCCTCATGTCATCTACCACTTCTTTGTTTATTTCTCCTTCCTTTAACTTCTTTTCTAAAGCTGCGAGTATGTAAAACTACCTATGTCAATCACAACAAAAATGTTATTCACCATTTGAAAAGATTTGTACATTCCTTGGTAGTGTTGAACAGTATACTCAGGTTATAAAAGTGGTAGAATGCTAACTATGATAGCAAAATTAATAAACCCAGTTTTTCTGAGTAGTTAAATCCATGCTAGTTTTCTAATCTCTCTCTTTAGTAACCTATTTTAAAATGCTCTTTCAATTAATCCTCAGTATTTATATGGATAATCCCAAATGCAGGATAATCTTTCTATCAGTCTTACTCCTTAGTCAGTCACAATTGCCAAAATCTAAAAGCGCCCACTAGCCAAACTGCTTGTCATCTCTTTCATCCAGGCTGGGATTTCCTTCCACCCCTGGAACACCAGCTTGGCTGCTCTGCATTCATTTGAGGCTCAGAATAAGGAACATGTAATAAATCTTTTCTACAGACTCTCTCATATTAAATTTTTACATCCTTGAAGAAATGCAGGCTCAGTCCTGAATTTTTCCCTATACTGAGAATCTCTATTCTCTTAAGATTTTATATTGCCTTAAGATATTCAACCTTTGGGGAAAAGAAAACCTCTCTGTATTCTATTACCAGAATGTGTCCAGTTTTTCCTGATGACAATAATTGCTTGTGTGCATTCCTCTCTCTACTAAACAATTCATCCCAAAGGCTGCAGTTAAAATCACGCTCACTTAATCCTATGGCTATTCATTCTCTCCCCCTCTCTTTCTCTCTCTCTCTCTCACTCTCGGTTATGCACAATATGATTTCATTCTCTTACTACCATTTATTCTTAGTTCTTTCACCCTTTCTTTCCTGCCTGAATAGATCAGTACAGCCAAGCTCATGTATTTTCTTTCTCATCTTCACCCACATTGTCCTGTGACATCAGAGCAACCTCCTCACTTTCACCTCACAGATGCATTTTTATTTAATCAAAAATTTTACATTTTAGGGGTTCCAAGATGGCTGCAGAGTAGCTGGAAGCTCCTTCCACTTGCTCCCAGCCCGGGACCAGTTTTGCAGTTAAACTGCAGAGCAATCAACTTGAACATCCACTGGAGTGTGTGTGAGAGCATGTGTGTGAGTGCCTATCCGTCTGTGAGGGCACCTGGGGGCAGGCAGCCCGGGCTCTCTCGGTGGGTCCGATCCCACTGCTGCCACCCAGACCAGCACTCCTGGCTGTGCAGATTTGGAGCAGGAACCCTTAGTGGAATTTACAAAATCCTACTCAGGAAAAAGCTGCTGCAGAGGCTGTTCCTCAGCACCCAAACTTGCCTCTGTGCCCTCTGCATCAGGCAGGCAGCATGACCCGCCGCCACCGGGAGCCAGGGTCTGGGGACTGTGGTATTTGCCAAGAATGGGACTGCCGCCTCTCCAGCCCCGGGTGCCGCTGGAACTGCAAATTGGACAGAGTCTGACTGAGGAGGCTGCAGACTGGCCAGGGAGCTGGGATCACCAGGGGCAGAGAGAGGCAGCTGGGGTGGCACTGACTGCGGAGGCCGTGGAAGGAACACAAGCCAGAGACTAAGACTCACTGGAGGAAGCAGCATGAGCATCTGGCTGCCATCCCGTGTTATGTAAGTTTTGCCATTGGACTCTTCCCTTCCTTCCCCTTCCCCCACCCCATCAGGATGATATAAGACTTGAAAGAAAATTTAACTTTTTTTTGTTCTTTTTTTTTGTTTTTCTCTGTCTTGATGTTCGGTTTTATTTGTTTTTCTTTGTTCTTTCCATCTTGCATTTTAAACCTTGCTGAGGAGACAGAAACATAAACAGACTCAGAGGTCATCAGAGACTGGTGGTAGGGCACAGCCCATCCACACACTATCCTGGGAAACAGATTGGTGCTTCACACTTGTGGCAGAGACACAGAAACACCCTCCAAGCATCTGGCACACCCAAAATCTGGCTTCTGGAAGCCTACCAGGGGCCCTGCTCTGCCAAATGCAGGGAAATAATCCCAGGCAGACTCAGACTAGTGGATTGGGAGAGGGGAAAAACACCCACCATCTTCCCTGAAGTCTGAAAGTCACCTGCCATGGAAGATGCAGGAATCACAGCCCCGATTCCTCCAGGAGCCCTCCCAGAAATAGGTCTGCAACTAATAGTCTAATATTGACAGCAGGCCAGCAGGCGGAGATAGGCAGAGGCAGATCCTGTGGTGACTTGGACATTTGCTGACACACCCATGACCCAGTGCTGATAAAAGCCAGCTTTGCAGAGCAGCTCGGATCACTCTGGGAGCAGCCAAGCCTGAAGGAATCAGCCACAAACTGTGGATCACTTGTAGCTCTGAAATGATGGCCGAGGGTCAGACGTACACAGCACCTGCCATCGGCTTACACCAGACTCAGACATCAGAGTGGTATCCAAAGGGAGAAACCAGCAGGCAAGACCCAAACTGTGCTGAGACAAATCCACTTCATTCTTTTGTCATTATTTTCACTATCTTTTCTTTTTTCATAGTCTTTTTATTATTTTTTAAAACTATTTTCCCTTTTATTTTTGGCACTCTAGTTTTTCTTTCATAGCTCCTATTCTATTATCTTTGATTACTCCATTGTTCCCTTCTCTCCGTTTATTATTTTTGTTACTCTTTCTGTGTTCCTTTTCCCCATGTTCCTCTTTCAATTCATTATAGGTATTAGTTCTCTTCCCCTTCTCCTCTCATAATCACTATTCATTCCTTTGGTCTTCTCATATTCTTTTTCCTTTTCCCTTTCTCTACTATTCCATTTCTCTTTCTGCTCTTATTATTCTTTGCTTTCTTATCATTGATCTTGATGTGGCAGTTGGAGGGTTGCTTGTTTTGGTGTTGTTTTGCTTTGTTCTGACAGTACCTATACAACAGCATACAACACATGATGGGGGGTTAAGCCTTTTAGTCAGCCAGCTAGAGAGGACTTCCCACCAATGAACTGGCCAATAACAGTCAGGACCCAAATATAACAGAAGAGTCCACATCACATAACCCACACAGAGGACATTCCAAGAGCATCCAGATCAGGAAATCAAGTCTGCAACACACCACTGGGACCCACAGGACTCCTAACATATAAGACCACTACACAAGACAAAGAGTCAAAACAGGTCAATCTAACACACAGAAATACACACAAAGAGACAACTAAAATGAAGAAACAAAGAACTCCCAAACAAAATAAACAAAGGAATCTCCAGACAAAGAGCTAAATGAAGTCAAGGCAAGCAATTTATCAGACGCAGAGTTCAAAGTAATGGTTATAAGGATGCAAAAGGAACTTAGTGAAAACTTCAAGGAACTTAGTAGGAATGATATCAGCATGAACAAGGACATAGAAACCTTGAATAAAAACCAGATGGAAATAAAGAATGCAAAGCAATATATGAAATAAAGAACACACTAGAAGGAATTAAAAGCAGGCTAGACAAAGCAGAGGACTGAATCAGCAAGTTGGAAGACAAGGTAGAAAAAAACACCCAGTCAGAGCAACAAAATCATAAAAGACTAAAAAAAGATCATGAATAATTTAAGGGAGTTTTGGGAAAACATGAAACATAATAATGTTTGCATCATAGGTATACCAGAAGGAGAAGAAGAGGAGCAAAGGAGAGAAAAAGTATTGACAGAAAACTTTCCTAATTTGATGAGAGAAAAAGTCATGCAAGTCTGAAAGCAGAGAAGGTCCCAATCGAAATGAACCCAAAGAGACCCACTTCAATACACAATTAAAATGGCAAAATTTGAAGACAAAAAGAGAAGCTTAAAGGCAGCAAGGGAGAAACAGCAAGTAACATATATAAGGGAGTTCCAATAAGACCATCAGCTGATTTCTCAATAGAAACACTATAAACCAGAAGGAAATAGCACTAAATATTCCAAGTAATGAAAAGCAAAGGATTGCAACCAAGACAACTCTATCCAGCAAGGTTCTCAGTTAAAATGGAAGGCAAAATGAAGAGCTTAAAAAAAGCTAAAAGAGTATACCTCCACCAAACTAGCATTGCAAGAGATGCTAAAGGGGCTGCTTTAAGAAGAAGAAATAGAGAAAGAGGAACACAGGTACAAATGGAAAAAAGCGGCAATGAATAAAACCTATCAATAATATTCTTAAATGTAAATGGGTTAAATGATGCAATCAAAAGATATAGGGAAGCTGAATGGATAAGAAAACATGACCCACATATAGGTTGTGTACAAGAGACCCACCTCAGAATAAAGATCTACATAGGCTGAAAGTGAAGGGATAGAAAAAATTATTTCTTGCAAATAGACATGAAAAAAAGCTGGGGTAGTGATATTTATATCAGACAAAACAGACTTCAGAACAAAGGCCACAATAGAGACCAAGAAGGTCACTTCCTAATACTTAAGGGAATAGTCCAACAAGAACATATAACTCTTGTGAACATATATACACCCAATATAAATGCACCTAGTATATAAAATATATTGGAGTACATTAAGAAAGAGACTGACAGCAAAGAGTCATCATATGGGATTTTAATACCCCACTGTCAACAATTGATAGATCTTCCAAACAAAAATCTTCAAAAATATTGCAGCTTTGAACAACACTCTATACCAAATGGACTTAGTTGATATTTATAAAACATTTCGTACTAAAGAAGCAAAATATACATTCTTCTCAAACACACATAGATCATTCTCAAAGATAGATCTCATGGTAAAAGACAAAACAAGCCTCAATAAAGTCAAGAAAATTGAAATCATATCAAGCATCTCAGATTACAATGGCTTGAAAATAAAAACCAGCCTCAAGGAAATAACTCAAAATTATCCAAATACATGTAGGCTGATAGCATGTTATTAAATAATGAATGGATTAACAATGAGATAAAGGAATCAAAAATATCTGGAAACAAATGAAAATGAGCACACAAGAACCCAAAACCTATGGGACACAGTGAAAGCTATCCTGAGAGGGAAGTACATAGCAATACAGGCCTATCTAAAGAGAGAAAAATCTCAAACCACCTGACTCTACATCTAAAAGAACTACAGGAACAACAGCAAACAAAGCCCAGAGCAAGCAGAAGGAAGGAAATATTCAAGATCAGAGAAGAATTAAATGATATAAGAGACTAAAAGAAAAAAAATTAAAGGATCAATGAATCCAGGAGCTGGTTCTTTGAAAAGATAAACAAAACCAACAAACTGTTAACCAGACTCATCAAGAAGAAAAGACAGAGGACCCAAATAAATAAAATCAGAAATGAAAGAGAAATAACAACTGATACCACAGAAATATAAAGGATTGTAAGTAATTATTATAAACAATTATATGCCAAGAAATTGGAAACCTGGGCAAAATGGATAAATTTCCAGAAGCATACAATCTTCCAAAACTGAATCAAGAAGAAGCAGAAAATTGTAATAGACCAATAACAACTAGTGAAATTGAAGCAGTAATTAAAAAATTCCCAGCACACAAAAGCCCTGGACTAGATGGGCTTCCCAGGTGACTTTTACCAAACATTCAAAAAAAAACTAACACCTATCCTTCTCAAACTATTACAAAAAATTCAAGAAGTGGGAAGATTCCTGAACTCTTTTTACAAGGCCAGGATTATCCTAATACTAAAACCAGGTAAAGACACAACAAAGAAAGAAAATTCCAGGTGAATATCTCTGATGAACATAGATGCTAAAATCCTCAACAAAATACTAGCAAACCAGATCCAACAATACATTTGAAAGATCATACACCATGACCAAGTGAGATTTATTCCAGGGATGCAAGGATGGTACAATATTAGCAAATCAATAAATGTGATACATCATACAAACAAAATGAAAGACAAAAATCACATGATCGTATCAATAGATGCAGAAAAAGCATTTGATAAAACCCAGCATCCACTTATGATAAAAACTCTCAGCAAAGTGGGAATAAAGGGAGCATTCCTCAACATAATAAAGGCCATATACAAAAGACCTACTGCCAACATCATACTCAATGGGCAAAAAATAAAATCTTTTCCCTTAAGATCAGGAACAAGACAAGCGTGTCCTCTTTCACCACTCTTATTCAACATAATACTGAAGGTCCTATCCACAGTGATCAGACAAAAAGAAGAAATAAAAGCCATCCAAATTTGAAAGCAGGGAGTAAAACTGTCATTATTTGCAGAGGACATGGTAGTGTACATAGAAAACCCTATAGGCTTCACCAAAAAACTAATCAACCTAATAAGTGAACTTGGCAAAGAAGCAGGATACAAAGTCATTATTCAGAAATTTATGGCATTTTTGTACATCAACAATGCTATCAGAAAGGGAAACTAAGAATAAAATCTCACTTACTATAGCAACAAAAAAAGAAAATAAAGTACTTAGGAATAAATTTAACCAAAGAGGCAAAAGACCTATACTTGGAAAGTTATAGAATACCGAAGAAAGAAATTGAGGAAGATACAAATTCATGGAAGCATATACCCTATTAATAGATTGGAAGAATTAACATCCTTAAAATGTTCATAACCCAAAGCAATCTATAGATTCAATGCAATCCTTATTAGAATACCAATGGTATATTTCAAAGATCTAGAACAAATACTTCAAAAATTTGTATGGAACCAAAAAAGACCTTAAATAGCCTAATCAATCCTGAGAAAGAAGAATAAAGTTGGAGGGATCATAATACCCAATATAAAACTATATTATAAGGCCACTGTAATCAAAACAGTCTAGTACTGACATAAGAACAGAATTTAGATCAATGGAACAGAAAGACAGCCAGAAACAAACCTAAGTCTTTATGGCCAATTAATATTTGACAAAGTGAGCACAGGCATACAATGGAGTAAAAATAGCCTCATCAATAAATAGTACTGGGAGAACTGAACTAGTACATAAAAAAAATAAAACTAGACCACCAATTTATACCAGAATAAAGTCAAAATGGATAAACGACTCAACTATAATTCATGATACTCTAAACATCCTAGTGGAAAATATAGGCAGTAAAATTTCAGAAATCCCACGTAGCAATATTTTTGCTGATATATTTCCTAGGGCAAGGGAAATAAAGTAAAAAGTAAATGAACAAATGGGACTACATCGAATTAAAAAGAGCTTCTACATGCCTAAAGAAACCATCATCAAAATGAAAATGGAACTGATTGTATGGGAAAACATATTTGCCAATGATACATTGGACAAGGGTTTAATCTCCAAAATATATTTTAAAAAACTCATACAACTCAACACCAGGAAGATAAACAATCCTACTAAAAAATGAGCAAAGGACCTGAACAGACACTTCTCTGAGGAGGCAAGGGCCCAGAGACACATGAAAAGATGCTCAGCATCACTAGCCATCTGATGCAAAACCACAATAAGATATTACCTCACACCTCTCAGAATGGCTATTATTGATAAATCAACAATCAAAAAGTGCTGGAGAGGATGTCGAGAATACTTCCTAGTACACTCTCAGTGGGAATGTAGACTGGTGCAGCCATTATGGAAAACAGCCTAGATTTTCCTTAAAAAATTAAAAATGGATCTGCCTTTTGACCCAATGATTCCATTTTTGGATTATACACTAAGAATCCTAAAACACCAATTCAAAAGAATCTATGCACCCCAATGTTCATAGCAGCACTATATACAACAGTCAAGTGCTAGAAACAGCCTAAGTGCCCACCATAAATGAGTGGATTAAAAACTAAGGTACATTTACACAATGGAATACTATGCAGCAGAAAGAAAAAAGGAGCTCCTATCCCTTTGCAACGGCATGGATGGAACTAGAGAGCATTATGCTAAGTGAAATAAGCCAGGTGGTACAAGACAAATACCATATGATCTCACTTAATAGAAGAAACTAATGTACAAAATAAACTAACAAGCAAAACACAGAATCAGAGACACAGAAACATGGAAGCAACTGACAGCTGGCCAGAGGAAAGGGGGGACAGAAGGGATGGTGGAAAGAAAGGGAAGGAATTGAGCAAAGAACATGTCTGAATGACCCACGGACATGAACAACAGGGTGGGGATGGGTTGTAGGGTTGGGGGTGAGCTGGGCAAAGGAGGGCAAAGGGGGAAAAATTGGAACAACTGTAATAGCATAAACAAGAATAGAACAATTTATCTTTTAAAAAGACTAGCCCTATTAAATGAAAAAAACTTCCATCTCCATTAGTTATTCATTTTTCATTCATCTGTATTAAATATACTTTCAATATTTTGCATTGGAGAACAACAAAAAAAGAGAAAACAAAAAGCATCCAAGTACTTACACATGTGACCTGCCCTCCAAAATTTCACAACAAAAAATGACTCTATGTTAAATGAGATTTCACCCTTTAAAATAAAGTATTTATTTTAGAGGGTAAAAGGAAGTAATGTTTGATCTTATATAACAATCATAAAAATGTCTAATCATAGAAAAACAGCAAGTCACTTGTTCCAGATCTTGAAAAATATTTAATCATGCAAAATCAACACAACATACTCCAACATAATGCTAAAATGTTAACGAAGATGAGGTTGCTTTTATTACAGGATTTATATTTGGCAATAGTTATTAAAATAATTACTCTAAAGGAACTCTAAAATATATTAGTTCAGAAACAATATTTTAAAACACAGCAGGAAGCAACAAAAACTACTGTTCTGTATACATTTTAGCACAACACTGCCATACAGTTCTGGAATTATAAAAGAAGTGTTTCATAGTACCAAACGGATCCAGAAACTGGCTACATCTCCTACCTCACACGCGGTACTGGTAGGAAGAGACATGCACACAGCATTCTGTGGTTCATACTGCAGCAGCGTACAGACAACGGGGAGCCCCAGCTGCTGCTGGGTGGTCAGAGGTTAGGTGGGAAGTAAAAACCACATCTTTTAAAGAATCATTCCCATTTTCCTGAAATACTTAAAAAACAAAGAACACGACAGTTTCCAGATTAAAATAGTGCCTAGGCCCAATTTGCCATCTACCTTCTTAGGTAACATTGAAGAAGAGCCAGTATCTTACTTCGGGAACAAGTAAATGCCCTTTTCATAAAAAGGGAAAAGAAAAATGCTTGGCGAAGGACCTAACACTCTGCTCTCATTTGTTTTTTGTCATTGTAATGTCACGCTCTTAGAATGCTGTCAGCTCTCAATGGTACACGAGAGTTACTTCATCAATCAACAGCTTATCACTAAATCCTCTCTTATCTGCAGCCAGTCCCTCGATTTCATTTTTTGTTGTAAAACCAGCAACTATCCATACACACCAGCAAAGGAATTAAACTTGGTATCTGATCATGTGATTAATTCTATCAGCCTACTGTGGAGTAGGCGGAATTCATGGTTCACAGGAGTATTAATGGGATTCGGTTTCCGAAGCCAGTGCATGGCGGCCTCAGCACAAATCGCTGACACTGAGCGCCCGCCCCACCGTGAAGCTTTTGTGGAATATTCCTCATCGGCTTCCAATAATGCTGGCACTTGCACTAACCTAAAATTGGTTATACATTTTTGTCATGAGTTTCTTGTTACTGTTTCTAATCTTTTGTTTCAGTTTGTTTTTCTTTTCTTCACATGAAATCTTTCTGCATTGAAGAAAAATGCACATTGATCAAGGAATGTAGAACTTGAACGCTTCTTAGGACCAAAGCTTATTACTTAATCACTCTAGAAATGTAAACTGTTCCACAAACTCCATTATAATAATAAAAATATTTTCATAAGGTTTCTGATTTCTTTAAAAAAGATCTTTTAGCATAATGAGTAAACACCAATGCCTTTTCCCTTTTACTTCATTTTTAAAGTACACTGAGTCACTTTATGAAGACATTTTTATACATACCTATGAAAGAACAACCCCAAAATTTCTAACTGAAAAACTGGGGGAAGTGTAGGTGGAGTTGATATTTTAATATATTTCCCAAGATAGGGATAAAGATACAGCTATAATTTATAGAGCAAGTGTCCATTTGCTCACAATTTCCTAAACTACAAAACAGTACCAAATAAATTACAACAGATATTTTATTAAAATTGATGCTTATCATAATAGTGTATGGAGTCCACAGCGGCCCACCTTCCTCAGCGAGATCATAGGGCCCAACACCCTCATTCCCCAGAGTTGGCTCTGAGGACCCGTCGAGCCATTGGAGAGGCTGCCGCCCAGTGTTGGTTGGCTCCACTTCCCCAAGATGCCCACCTGGTTCTCAGACGCCTCTCCCTCCACGAACTCCACTTCTATGCAGAGTCTGGGTCCTAAAACAAAGCACTTAAGTGTATCCTCCACATGGAAACATCAATTCAAGAGAACAAACTTATTAAGAAGTTATTTCCATATTTTCTGCAAATAAGTAAAAAAATTAGCTTCTCAACAGATCAGGAAAAAAAATGACGAAGAACATTCTCTCTCATAGAGGAAAAAGCAAGAACAGTGCTTTGTAAACGTTTCTAGTAAGACTATGGCATAAAAGTTTTAAAAATAAATTTCAGGTTTCTCTAATTATCTACTGGAGTAAAATTTTACATAATTTCTCTAATAGAATTCCATTTTCTGCATCCATCTGCATCTAAGAACAGGAAGTAAAGCCCAAAAATTACTTGTAGTAACAGAAATATTTTAAATGAAAATTATAGCATGTAGCAAAATTAAGCAAAAGCATAAATAAATGTAACAATATAGTTAATCATTTTACTATAAACACTTTTGTCAAATATATTGTTGAACAGTGTAGCAAGTACACTTCCTTATGAACTGATGCTCCTGTTACAAATGGAAATTTCTCCAAAATGAAAAAGCACCAAAGTAAATTTTATTAAAATAATTGATATTCATGGTTTGGAAAGGTCCTTCTGGCAAGATTTTACAATGGAATAAAAATTTAAACTTATGAATGAAAACCATTTACATTAGTTAAGGCACATCTGGCCATCTCCAGGCATTCACATGTACAACTGTGTTAACTTCAGAAATAAGGGGTTTCTAAAAACACAGCCTGTCCCTGAACACAATCTGCTGGGTGGGCTGGAAACTAGAACAGGGAAGGAGGCAGGGCAGTACTCACTGTCACCCTAGACATTACCCACACAAATCTGTTCATGTAATAAACACCACAGAGTTCCAAGTGGGAAGAACTCAACATACGTACACTCCTGACTTTCTAGATCAGACATTAACCGAGGCCATCATTGTCTACAACTGCACCTACATTTGAAATGATTCTAGCATGTCTCAGAACTTCTCTACTAACTCCTAAGTTGTAGGTTTTATCTTCTCCTTGAAGCTGAAGTAGTCTTCAAAACCTAAATTTAAAATAAAATTATACGAAGTTTTTGAACTGAGAACTAGACCTGATTTAGATAAAGCAGACATATTTTCACTTCTACCATGATTCTTTTGAATTTGAGATCAAGCATGAACATATATAATGATACAATATTCTTAATGTTATAAACCTTGACTGTACTGACATAATATCTTATAATTATATATCGCTTTATAATATTTCAAAATATTTTCACATATATCATCTCCTTAGAGATATTAAAGCACAAATATTAGAAATGCACTAGACTAACTAAGTAGTACAAAGTCAATTTGCCATGAAGTACAAGTTAGTATTTTATCAAAAGCCAGTATTCAGTGTCCTCACAGTCCATGGTACAATAAGAAGTCTATATACTTGCAAAGACTCAGTACTGTTTCTAGCTATTTAGCCATGCTTCACTGCATTTTTATAACAGCTTCTCAGTAAATTTCTGTAAGCATATGGTAGCTGTTAAAGATACCAAACAGCAGAGTCAAACCCAGAGGGTTGTTTTCATATCTAAGACACACATAAATACATATCTATAGATCTTATTCTAAAAACTATTAAATGTACAAAGTATTCTTAATAGAAAAAATTCTAGACACTGATAATTTTTATCTGCAAAAGGAAAAACAGCCACTTGCTCTCCACTGCATAATCGTCTCACAAGTCACTCACAGATTAAATGCAGGCATCACACTGTTGCATGAACACACATTTACAGAACAGCGTGGTGGGGAAAGGCCACAGTCTGAAATGGAAGCCTGGCAGCTTTTCCCTCGATACGAAATGTCCTCAAATTAAATGGCATGATCCAATCAAACCCCTAATTAGGAATAATATTCTCCAAGTTAAATTGTTGAATAAAATGTTTTATGTCTAAGGGTTCTGATACACCACAGTTTCTAAGTAATTCAGATGATAGCCATTTATTCTAATATCTGTCCACTGTTTACTATCTTAATATGTGGTCACAAGTTTTTAACATTATGCACTTAGAAAACAGTCTGAACACTTTGTCATGTGTACAAAATTGGTAAGATGTTTTGAATTAAATTAATCATATTTCTAAAATTCAGCCAAATGTGACACCCTGTTCTCACCCCTAACCCTACAAAGCTCTTCATTGAACTCCGTGGGGACAGTGCTACAGTAAACACCACATTAGAACCCATTTTAAAAACAGAAATTGAAACGCAAAAGCAGAACTGCTTCCCCAAATCCTAATGATCACTTCACAAAACAGTAGAAAGCAAAAATTGGTATATTTTGGGAACCAAAAATGGCAAATATTCTATATTTATTGTAATATGATATACAACATAAGTATTACTAACATTCATATAAACAAAGTCAAGTCTGAGCAACTGTGATGTTTCCTGTGAACTTCAAAGCAATAAAATCTTATTTCTAAAGGCATACTATGGGTATGTTTATTTTCCAGAAATACTCTGATTAAAATCCTCTGACCAACAAATTTAACAGAATATGATATATGATGTGATTAGTAAATAGGACAGTAAACATTCCCTGGGGGGGAAACAGTACTTTTCTCAAAACCCTAAGAGACAAACAAAAGCCAATTTTTTTCTAAATAAAATAAAATGAAAAAATTCTTTCCTGTTCATCGCTTTAAGTATATTTGTATGCCTGCTCGGAAGTTCTCACCGCGATGTTTCTGATTTTTCCTGATGTATAATAATTAAACACATTACAAGAATAAAATTATTTGCTCTTGACCAGTATTAACACATTAAGTGCTTATTAAAACCAAGTACATGGAATTTCAAATCTGTTCTCCATTTCAAGGTTTGCCAACTTAGAGATGCAACAAATTGTAATTCTTTTAGAAAAGATCCACATAACACTGAGACATTCCGGGTTTTATGGACCACTGCCTTGTTGCCAGTGCAAGAAGTATGCCTTTTAAAAATAAATAATGTCCTTTCTTATTTTTTAATTCTTTAGTCATTTACATTCAGAAATACATACCAAATTTATATGGAACAGCCACAGAAGGCAAAATTCTTTTCTTGGACTTTTGCATCAAAAAAAAAATTTAAGCACTTAATACAGAAAACAACTTTATTGTTTCAAGCAAAGCAAATTCTTGAAATCATACAGTCGAAAGTTCCCCTCTGTTCCACTTCCATTTCAATAGGGCAGTGCACCCGAATGCACAGGAGGAATGCACGCACTGGCGGACCAGGACGGTGGAGGAGGGTAAATGCAGAGAGGGGACAGGAAAAGGCAGCAAGACCGACAAATGGGCTGGAGGGATCGCAGCTTCCCCGAGATACCCATTTCATCTATCAGAATGTCAAAGTACACATGTTGAGCCGTTGTAATAAAAAAAATCCAGATTACTTTCTGATTACATTTGAGAAGACCAGATTCTTCCAGCTTAAAAATAATTACCCCATAAATCAGTCAGAGGTGTGGCAACACAATGAAATTATCCTCGTGGTTTTCATCAGGTAGACTGTAATCTCTCAACAGAATTTATTTGATGTTACCAATACTACATGACTATTTCCAGATACATAAAAATAATTATAAAATAATTATTGTGTACAGAATTTGTAAACTCACATCCTAAAAGTGTTACAGAACACATTTGTTGGGTTTTATCTTAAAACATCTTATTAAACTTACTGCCATCCAAAATTTAAAAAAAAAAACACAACGGAATGCTCACAACATAATCACAAACAGATGGCTAAAATGTGAAACATGACCTCTGTTCTCTAGGGAAAGGCTGCACAGCGACTTCCTCCTGCCTAACCTAATCTGCTTGGTGGGGTTCCGATAATTCCCTGTGACGGTACATCATCCTGAGGACCTGCACTTCCAGGATTTTCACAGTCTTTGTTATGATTTTCACCTTCTTCACCTTCTTCACCTTCTTCACCTTCTTCAGGAGGCGGGGCACTCTGCTTTTCCTGGGTGGGATCACTCGTTTTTTCTGGTTGAGAATTTGAGTTTTCGGCGTTGCCGTCTTTCTCCGCGCCCCTGGGCCTGGCAGCCTCGCTGCTGGGCTCGGCGCTGGGCCCCTCTGTCTCCTCTCCAGGCTCTCTAGGTGCCCCCTTTTTTTCTTCAGCTGTTTTGCTATTTACATGAGCAGCTGAGGAGGAATTTTTGGAGTCCTTAGGTTTTTTGTGCATAGAAGTCTGACTATTATGACTGGAGGTGGGAGGGGAAGGCATTTTCTGGGCTTTGCTTCCTTCTGACTCTTCCCTCCTAGGTGGCCCCCAGATGAAATTCTCTGAAGGCGTGTAATGTTTCTGGGCGAACCGCAGGAGCTTTCTCCTTTCTCTTCTGTCTCTAATTGTATAAACAAAATACTCCAGAGCGCTCTGTTTAATATTGGGAATAGTATTTTCCACGAGAGCTTCGTGAAGAATGAATTTTACAAGAGGAGATTTAAAACTTTCATATCCAAGCTCACCAAGGCTTTTAAGAATACGGGTGATTCTTAAGTAGTTGTGCTGGGACCTAGAAGAGAGGATTGAATCAAATGAGGGGGCGGGCAACCAGGTGCAGGAAAGCGGGGGAATAAAAACTACTCAGAAAATATTTTTTGTGGAACTTTAAGCCATGGAAATAAGCCCTTGGAATGACTGTACTAAAAGTCATATTAGAGATACCATTAAGAAGAATAAATCAGAAGGTATTAAACCCTTATACCTCAATGTAATATTAATTCGTATGCAACTCAAACATATAATATACATTATAGTTTCTTAAGTTCTTCATATCTGAAAAATATTTAGATTAAAATTTATTCCCATTGCTGTTGAATTGCTGTGTGTTTCTTAAATATACGGAGGATGAGCGATCTACTAGAGTATTTATTTGCAACAACAGTAATGTACTGTACCTTGCACAGAAAACCAATACAAAACCCAAACACAATATTAGCTATTACCTGAATGGTATGATCTGTACTATCAGCTGGTCAGCAAAATCTACCATATTATTCAACTCCTAAGGAAAGCAGCAAAACACCACTCTACCTTGCTAGAACAATTCTGAGAAAAGATGCAATACTGACTAGTTTAGCAGAGTGCAGTTTAGTAGTGAGGGCATGGGCTCTGGAGAGACCTGCGTTTACACCCTGCTCTGCCACACACAGCTATGTGCAATGACGACGGCTCACTAAGGCTTGTAGCCTCATTTGCTGAACTGACACAGGACTGTTGTAAGAATCAAATGCATTGATAAATATGCAGGTCACGCAGGCCTCAATAAATAGTACATAGTATTTAACATTAATGTTGTTATTTTAAAATGTGGTATTAAGAGCCTCCATGTTTGTACCTATTCCAACTTAAAAACTTAATCCTTTTCCATCCCTGGAGTCTCTTTTCCTCTTTCCCCATCAGAGAATTTTAAATTTTCCTTCTAGTGATGCTGATTCCAAAGACGCCTTTTTCCCCAGATTGCACTATCATCTTTCTCCTCTGTCCCAATGCTAAGGCCATTGAGATGAATGCTTCCCAATCCCGTTCTGTCACAATGCACAATCTACCTCCCCCACTTCACTCAGCCCAATAGTTGCCTTGTTACACATGCCTGGCTGCGTCCTAAAGGGATCTTCAGGTCCATATAGCAACCATGTGTTGTCAGTAACAGCCCAGGTTATTTGTTTCCTCAATATCGCAACACAACCATAACCATTGGTTATTTCTAACTTCCTAAAACCTATTTTATACCTCAGACACTATACTTTATGCAAGCATTGCATATACCTGTACTGGCTTCCAAAAGTGCTTCTAGTATTTCACTTAGAACTAAGTAGCAAATTATTTGGGAAGAATGGAGAAGGACATTCATGAATTAGTTGAGGGAAACAAGGAAGTGGTTCTAGGATCTCACCTTTTAGTAAAAGAGTCTGGACAAAACAAACACCTTAAGGATTTGGGCTAACCAAACACTAGAACAGAGAAGTCCAACAGTTTTATCATCACCACCTGTCAGGGTATTTACCAAAAAGTAGTATTATCTTAATATTCAACTCTTTGAAGGCAAAGGATGAAACACAGCACAGATTATATTTCAGTCTTATGAATTTATACTTTATTACAGTTAGGAAGTAAGGGTATTTTGAGACAATGCAAATTTTGTTGAAGTTAAGACAATGTGCCATTAATGGCAGAATTAGCTTAGTTGTTAGGTTTAGTTGTGAGATTCTGTATACTCTAAAAAGTTAGTGATAAAACTCTCGGGCATCATCAGCCTCATAAATCTACAACAAAGAGAAGCAAGGAAAAGTAAAAGAATGTTTTTTAAATATTAATGATGAGTTATATGGCACAACAAAATGTACTATATTTGCAACCAGCTTAGTTTCACATATCCAATCCAAAATAGCCAAATGGCCAAAATAAGATTTTTGTACACATTTATCTATATCTACACATTTTCCAATTACAAATATTTATATAATAATAGAAAAGAACAAAAACTTGGGTTAAAGAGAATAAAGATCAGGATTAGGGAGCAAAATTATCTAAGAAATAAATTGGGTGCTTCATATGACTTGAAATAAATGTCACAAATAAAGACAAAATGGAAGAAGAAGAGTAGCTAAAACCCTCCTGATACTATGAGCAGTCTTAGGGGTTATACCCCAGATAAGCAAGAGATGCTGGACTTCAGACAGAGGCAACGGCTCTCATTGTCAGGAACACCAAGCAGGTGAAGAGAGAACACACGAAAGGCAAGAACCAGGAGACAAAAAATAAAAGGTAAAAAAAAGATTTTTTTTTAAAGAAAAAAAGTAGAGGAGATTCCAGAGTCTAAAACAGGGGTGTCAAACTCATTTTCACTGGGGGCCACATCAGCCTCCCAGTTGCCTTCAAAGGGCAGAATGTAATTTTAGGACTGTATAAATGTAACTACTCCTTAACTGTTAAGGAGCTGAAATTACATTCGGCCTTTTGAAGGCAACTGGGAGGCTGATGTGGCCCCCCAGTGAAAATGAGTTTGACACCTCTGGTCTAAAATATGGCTCAGTCATCAAGGGTGATCACAAATAAAACTGGAAATACATATTAGTGATTGGCAGCATCACATATGAAAACATATTCTTTTAGTCATGGTCACTTTTTCACTGAACGTTATTTCATTAAATACTTTTTGTCTCCTGGACTACTATATGTGAATAAAGTTCCCTACCTACTCTAACAAGCTCCAGATAGCAAAGAGATTAAAACACAAATGAGTTATGACATTTAAGGATAAATCAGAAAAGAACCCAAATGAAGAAAGAAAATGGAATAGAAGTCTTCCCATAATCCCCTATAATTTGTTCAAATCTAGTCAATATAATTTTTTGGTAATTAAACCTCAAAGGACAGTTGTTTTCTGGAAGATTTTAAGGCAGTTTACAGCTGGAAAAGCTCTATATAATAACCAGGGAAAGGAAACAGAGAGATGATGGGTGGTGGAAGGTAAGGGAGCTGGATGAGGCAGAGAAGTGAGACAAGACAGCTAGCTCAGGCTGCCCTCCCCCAACTCAGCCCAGGAGATCATTTAACTAAAACCTTTATAAGGGCCGTTTGCAGCTATCAATTAAAGGATCTGACAATATAACCCCAAGGAGGATTTAAGCTGACAAACATATGTTATTCATCATTTATTCATTCAACAAACATCTGCTAAACAAGATTGCTATTCCAACCAAAAACAAGTTGGAGACAGAGATTCTCTAAAACGATAAACAAGAGTACATGAAAGATGAGGTACCATCAGATCCTCTCCAAAGATTTACTTCTGCCATCCTGCAGGTCAACAGGCCACGTGCATTCAGCTTTCTTTGACAGTATGGCAGAGCTGCTTAGAAACCTTCACAAGGTTTGTCCCAAGCGAGCTACCTGCATGGCTTCGGCAGAGGCTTATGTACTTCTGCTTTAAGTGGCCCATCTAATTCAAATTTAACTTGATTTATGAGTTAATGGGTCTTCTAATCAGGACCATTAAGCTTTGTGCCCATATCTTCAAAATTTTAATACAAGCCACCATTTTAATAGTGTTGATTATAATTAATAAAGTAAAAGAAATGTTTAAACATTAATACTTATTTTACTAAAGCAAGATGAAAGTTCTAGGTACACACAAACATTTTAGTTAATTGATGCACAAAATTTTTATTTGTTTTGGACAAGTAAAAATTTCTTAGGTAATTCAAAAAACTTTTCTTTTAGTACCTGCCCAGTTCAGCTAATTAACGTGTACTAAAAAAAATACTTTAAAGCTGTTGGTTTTATAGTCCAGGTCTCACAATTCACCCTGTAATTAAAAGGAAAAAAGCCAGCTTGCATGTAAAAAAAGTAAGAAAAATAAACTTTAGACATAATATTAATGAAAGTTATAAATATCTCAGCAAAAGAAGAAAGCAAAGCAAATCCAAATAAACTTCCTTACAATTTGCTTCATAGCTTTTGAGATTTATTAACCAAATATGGCCTTTGTTTTTTAACCTACATAGCAAAGGCTCTAATTTTCCCTCTTTTTTAAGTAAAATGTATGAGAGCATCTCAGCCTTACAAAATGATTTCTATGTCATAGGCTTAGTGCATGGCTATAATCTAAGGCACCATGCTTGAAGAGCAGACTGTGCCACAGGAAGCTTGCAACCTAGTAGACAGGATTCGGCAAACCACACACAGACAGTAACGATAAACGCCAAGACATGCAGGGCGAAAAGGGAGAGAGGCCACGCTGGCTGTGGGCAGCAGACAGGCCACAGGAAGAAACAGCTTGAAGCTGAGCAGCCAGATTCCTACTTAGAATTTTGTTCTTTTTTGTTGTGTTTTGTTTTAGAATATAGAGCAGAGAATAAGATGCATTTCAGACTAGCTTCTGAATTCAAATCCCAGGCTCCATCTGCTAGCTGTGCCTGTGTTCCGCAGTGAACCCCAACCCTGGGAAAGGAACATGCTGGCCCGAGGGACGGCAAGGGCTTTACTTACTCATTCAGATGCTGAAACCTTTCTTGCCAGTTAACAGCCCGAGTGACATTTCCAGTTTTATCAACCAGTTTTATTCCAAAAAATTCTAACATCATTTTATAAGCCAGGAGAAATCTTCTAATTGCTTCTTTTGTTTTTTTGAATTCCTAATGAAAAGAAAAAGTCAGGTGAAATGATTCAGTATGTACCAGGCCAATAAAATAGCAATATTACTTGGTCATCTCATATAAAATAAAATGAGTTTGCATTACCTCAATTTCATATGTAGTTAGTTCTTTAGCATAAAAGTTCAAGCCTTGTTCTCTCAGGGGAAAAAGCCTATTTTTTGGAAAAATAATACATCTATATTAATGTGGTCTGGCAAGCATACATTATTAAACAGCACATGGTTGAAGACAGGTGATGCATAACTGACCATTGAATGTAAGTGTGGTTGTGCTCCAGCTTTTCATAATCTCCTTTCCACTTATTTAGAACTTCTTCAATGTAAACACCTACAGAGTAAATATTCAGAAAGTGAACGAGACATTTAAAACATTGTTGAAGGCATTTTATCACTTAAGCTTTATATTAAAACTTTTAAAATATTAATAATGGCACTCAAGAATAAAACTTTTATTTTGTTTCTTAACTATATTTTATTGATTATGCTATTACAGTAGTCTCATTTTTCCCCCTTTTATTCCCCTCTGCCCTATACCCCACCCCTCACACCAGCATTCCCTCCCTTTAGTTCATCTCCATGGGTTGTACATATAAGTTCTTTGGCATCTCCATTTCCCATACTATTCTTAATCTCCCTCTGTCTATTTTGTACCTACTAATTAGGCTTTTTATTTCCTGTACGTTTTCCCCCATTCTCTGCCCCCTCCTCACTGATAACCCTCCATGTGATCTCCATTTCTGTGATGCTGTTCCTGTTCTAATTGTTTGCTTAGTTTGTTTTTGTTTGGTGAGTTTGTTGTAATTTTACTGTTCATATTTTTTATCTTCTTCTTTTTCTTAGGTAAGTCCCTTTAACATTTCATATAATAAAGCCTTGGTAATGACGAATTTCTTTAACTTGACCTTATCTGGGAAGCACTTTATCTGCCCTTTCATTGTAAATGATAGCTTTGGTGCATAGAGTAATCTTGGATGTAGGTCCTTGCCTTGCATGACTTTCAATACTTCTTTCCAGTCCCTTCTTGCTTGTTTCCTTTGAGAAAGAAAGGCTATCAGCTGACAGTCTTATGGGCACTCCTTCGTAGGTGACTGTCTCCTTTTCTCGTTGCTTTTAAGATTCACTCTTTATCTTTAATCTTGGGAATGTAATTGTGATGTGTTTTGGTATGGCCCTCTGTGGGTCCAACTTTTTTGGGACTCTCTGAGCTTCCTGGACTTGTATGTCTATTTCCTTTGTCAGATTAAGGAAGTTTCCTTTCATTATTTTTTCAAGTAAGTTTTCAATTTCTTGCTCTTCCTCTTCTCCTTCTGGCACCCCTATGATTCAGATATTGGAAATATTTAAAGTTTTCCCAGAGGTTCTTAAGCCTCTCCTCATTTTCTGAATTCTTGTTTCTTCATTCTGTTCTGGTTGAATGTTTCTTTCATCTTTCTGCTCCAAATCATTGATTTAAGTCCAGGTTTCCTTCCCTTCACTGTTACTTCCCTGTTCATTTTTCTTTATCTCACTTGGCATAACCTTCATTTTTTCCTCCACTTTGCAGCCATTTCTGTGAGCATCCTGATTACCAGTGTTTTGAACTCTGCATCTGATAAGTTGACTATCTCTTCATAGTTTAGTTCTGTTTTTGAAGCTTTGGTATGTTCTTTCATTAGGGCCATGTGGGTTTTTTTGGTGTGTGTGCATGTGTGTGTGTGTTTTGTCCTGGAGCAGCTGTTAAATCATAAGGGGCAGATCCTTAGGTATTCACCAGGGCAGGGCAACCCAGGTTGCTGTGTTGTGACAATGTATGTGGGGGAGGGGTCTAAAAGGAATCAATGACACTTGCTTGGCTCTCAACTGGCTTTCAGTCACTTCCCCTACTTCCCACAAGCAAATTGAACACTTCTGGTGGGATTCCTGGGTGGGTAGGTTTGTGTACCTTCTAGGACCCTGTGGGCCTCTCCAACAAACTCTTCTGTGAAGCTGGGAGTTTCTCTCACCACTGCAACCCCCATAGGTTTTTATTGCCAGAGATTTTGAGGTTTTATTTCCCTGCGCTGGAACCCTGGGTTGCATGGTCTGTGTCACTCCCCAGTTGTTCTTCCCAGTTACCCGCAAATGTGGGACCACCTGGTCTCCCAGCCACCACCTTGCACGTTCCAGTCCGCCAGCTGCTACCTCACCCAACCAGGTCCTCCAGCCACCGCCTTGCCCCAAGTTCTCTCTACCTGGCTGCCTGTCTCTGCCCCTCCTACCAGTCTGGATGAATGTTTCTTCTTTAACTCTTTGGTTGTCAGACTTCTATACAGCTCGATTTTCTGGCAGTTATGGTTGTTTTTTATTTTTATATTTGTCGTTGTCCTTCTTTCAGTTTTGCGAGGAGGCAAAGTGTATCTACCTACACCTCTATCTTGGCCAGAAGTCAAGAATAAGACTTTTAAAAGATGAATTCCCTATGCCATATACTTAGTTACATAATAAGCCTAATTTATTTTTAAAGTGACACCTCAATTTGCAGAAAGTTCTATTGAACAATGTTACTCTAAACTAGAGGTTGGCGAAGTATGGTCTGACATCTGTTTTATAAGTAAAGTTTTATTGGAACACAGCCATGCACAAATGAATAAAATTCACTTATGTATTTATACTAGAACAGCAGAGTTTAGCAGCTGCAATAGAGACCACATGGCCCACAAAGCTGAAAATATTTACTATCTGGCCTGTACAGAAAAAGTTTAGAATACAGTCCCTGTTCCAAAGAGTCACGTAGTTCTTTAAATACCAGATAGGATCAAAATGAAATGAGTCCCAAGGAAAAAGAAAGAAGGGAGGAAGAGAAAAAGAAGGAGCCAAGCAAGGAAAAGGAAGAAAGAAAAGGAGTAGTTAAAAAATGAAAGAAAACGGTGTTGAGTACCTACTATATATTGGGCCCATATTATATTCAATCTATGATGTATATATACATACATACATATGGTAATATATACACATATGTGTGTGTATATCATCTACCTTAATTTTCACAGACCTCTCCCAAAGCAGTGTTATTTCCATTTTGCTAATGAGGAAATTGTATGATCTGTTCAATGTACACACTAATAAAAGAATAAATGTAGAAATAGGACACAGGTCTTTCTGGTTTCAAAAAGTGAGTCCTCTTTACCACATTCTATCATTCCCCTAACAGTGGTGGTAAAACCTTTTGGCATCTCTAGGCCACACTGTAAGAAGAACTGTCTTGGGCCACACATTAAAGATGTTGTGACATGTAATCACAAAAAAAGATCTTATAATGTTTCAAGTAAATCTACAGTTTTGTGCTGGGCCGCATGCGGCCTGTGGGCCACAGGTTGGACACCCCTGACCTGTAAGAACTTATTATAACAAAATCCTCCCGCTTCAATCTGTCTGGGTCTTTTCACCTGTCTATTTGACCATTTAGTCACTCTTATAGAAAAGAAGCATAATGTAATATTTCTCTAAATAGAACTTATTTTTGTCTCCTCCAGAAATCACCTGTTTTTAGTAGAGGATTATTTCTGAAAAGGTTTGGTAAAAAGTTGTTTTTGAATCATCCTATTGGCTTTATCAGCATGTTTAAACCATTTACCTCCATAGTTTCCTATCTATTTTCCCTTCCAACTGCCCCTTGTCCAATTTAATAAGTAAAATACATTATTGCAGTCTTATGTTTACTGTCATATATGTGTGTGTGTACACATATTAGGGAGGAAAGTGTGTGAGTTGAGGCCATTTATATTTAATAAACTAGAATAACATTTTATGGGACCTTAGCTAAAATTTCTGACCTTCACCTATCTTACAAGATTTCCAAATAAATTTTGTGATAAAGATTACAAGGAAAATTAATGCATTGCTTAAAGTTATTCCTTCAAGTTACTACCTCCTATATAAACCCACTATTAGAAATATAAAAATAATTCAGTTAAATACTATCATACCTCTGTGTGCAATGTTTTTACTATTTGAAGGTATTCCTTTAGGTAAATT
>PVKM010011422.1:0-33281 GCA_004027735.1 Carollia perspicillata
GGTTTCTCTCTTTGCTTCAAGGGAAGAATTGAGGAGTCAGAAAATAATAGGAAAATGAAATATTCTAGGCAGTTGGAAAGATAGTCACTGAAGGAATTTGAGATTCTTGTTTTTAATTTTTTTCTCCTCTAGAGAGACTTTTTTTGGTACCCATATGGACTTACCCATTTGCTGTAACAGCAGTGAGACTCCTACAGAGTTTTTTAAAAGGAATTTTTGACCACAGTGTTGGAAAGCTGAAGTTATAAATACTAGAAAAGATAAGGTGGACGGCATTGCCAAATCGGGGGAGCTGGGCAAGGCATTAAAGCAGCAGGAGAAGCAGACTGGACGGAGAGACTCGAGCCCCCTCCAGCCCGAGTCCCACGCGCTTATTTAAGCTTTTGGCTTCAAAGCCACCGAGAGAGCTAGAGCTGACTCGCTGGGGGCTTTGACGCTCCCCTGGCCCCAAGCTGGGTCAGACAGAGGTCTGGAACCCCTTGTACTGCTGGACACATGGCTTTAAGCATCTGCCAGGCAAGTGACAGCCTGTGGGGCTGACCCGCAAGGGGAGATGCTACCACACAGTCAGTCCCTCACCTAGAAAATTTGAACCACCACTGTGCTGTGTTTTATTTGGGGGCCCCTTTCTAGGGTTTCAGCTATAGTGTCCAGACCCTGCCGGCTCTGTCCCAGGGGGTTGTACAGCTCTAGGACCACACTGTGGCCCATGTGATCCTCTGATGATGCTGACATAGGTGGACGCCTCCCCTGCAAAAAAGCTGGGCGAGCCATGCATCAGGTTGCAGCCCCTAGAAATGCAGAGGAAAGAGGCAGATAACCCTGGGGAGACAGGCATTTAGGAGGACATTTCTCTGAAGTGCATTTTGCATTTTGGTTTGGTTTCATGACTAGATTTCCATTTTTCTTCTTTTCTATATTTGTTTTTGGAAAGAGCCAGAGGAAGGAGTGTCAGAAGGGTTAGATACGAAACAGACCTCCCTAGCACACATGACCACAGACGCTGACATTCCCTTCCCTTTCCGTTCCTCCCTGACTCCGTGCCCAGCCCGGATGTCTCTGGAGCCCCACCTCCACTGCTTCAGCCATCCCTGGCATCCTTGAGCTTTCCAACGGGAAGGGCTTGGTCTCCTTGCTGTTGCCATGGTAATGGGGCAGTGACAAGGCTTCCCTAAGAACTGGAAGGACCCCTGCCTTTTCTCCTTCACTGTGTCAGCTTCTGAGTGCAGGCCCCTGTGGCCAGCCCTGTGTTCTTGCTCGGTGTCATCCCTACTGCTCTTCCGTGCCCACTGGCCCCCAGCCACATAGACTTTCTTTTGGTTCCCAAATGTGATACATTGCATTCTGCCTAGAAGCTCTCAAGCATTAGGTTTCCTATGATGGGTACGTTCTTTCCTTCCCACTCTGGATTCCCAGCAAACTCTTAAGTCTAGGCTCAAATTCCCCTTCTGTCAACAAATATGCTTGAGTACCTATGATGTGTTCCATGCTATTTTGGGTGTTTGGGGGCTACATCAATGAATAGAACAGACAAAAAGCCCTGTGTCTGTGGACCCACTTGCTCTCTCTTCCTTAATAAATTCTCACCTGATCCCTGTCCCCCAGGCTAGGTCAAGTCTTGTAATACATGACAGATGTTTCTTGTGCACTGTTTATTTCATGTCAGTTCCCTATGTCAGACTGTAGGCTCTACAAAGTGGCAGTTGCGTCTCTTTTATTCACCCCTGTATACCTAGCACCAGCACACTGTCCGACACCCAGTAGGTGCTCAGTAAACATAGGTGAAGTGGATGCATGAGTGCATGAATGAATGATCATTATGATTGTTGGCAAGTAGCAGCGTCAGGTGTGGGGATCCCACACACATGGAGAAGAAAGCTGTTTGAGTTGCTCTGTGAGGCGTAGGAAGACTACACTGTGCTTTCCACGTCCCCAGAACTCGCACGTCCTCACCCATCCTTGTCTGGGTCCACATCTCCCATTGCCGAGGCTTGAGGCATGTCACGATTTAAAAATTGAATGTCTAACTCTAGTGTAGCAGCTGTTGGCCTCCCCTGTCAGTGTCATCCTCCCAGGCTGGCGATCTCCAAGGGAAGCCCCAGCGAGAAGCTCTTAACTCAAAAACTGGCACCCCTTTTACTCAGCGCCCCCAGCCCCATCTTCCCCTGGGCTGCGGTGATGGCCATAGAGGTGGTCTTCATTTGCATCCACCATTTTCAGGCGCTTTGCACTCAGCTACACTGGTATTCAGAGAAAAATGCTGCCATGACAACGGCCACAACAGATGGTATTTGATCAGTCTCCAGGCTACCAAGGAGCTACACAGCAGTGCTTCCGAGGTTTGCATATTTTACGTTATCGTGAGACCCAGTCCAGTCGTCATCATGATTGAAATGTGAAGTTTTCCATTTGCCTCCTATCCCTTCTTCTGTTTCCAGTAGTTTGGCATTTGTTTTGATTTTTCTTGCTCTCCGGCTGTCCTGGGTGGAGATCTACGTCTGGATGTGGGAGACAAAGGCTACAGCATACGTAGTCTGTGGGAGTTGCTCTGCCAAGTCTGACCTTCAGAGACCATGGAGAAACTCTTCACCTTTGGGATGGAGACTCTGGCTGAGACTGGGAGAGTGGCTTCATTGTAGGTTTTTGCTTTTGGGTGTTCACGGACCGCCCAGGGTAGAGGCCGCATGTGGCACCAAACAAAGGGAAGCCCTGGGAAGTGCACCTTGGTCTTGGTCTAAACCCTAACTCTTCCTCATTCATCCAGCCTCTGCCTGCTCCCAGGGTCTCTGAGCCACACTGTGGGCCCCCTTGTGGGCTCCCAGCTTTCACCCCAGCTAATGCCGTAAACTTCAGGGACTCCGACCCAGAGCCATGGCAACAGCTACAACAGCCTTCTCGCCCTGCGCCCCTCGGCACCACTGGAATGTCCAAGTTAGCACAGATTTCTTCGGCTAATTTTGGAAAGCAGTTTATATTGGCCGCTATGTGTTAATGAACAGCCTTGGCTGTATTTACATACTTTGCTGGTTAAGAGTCTTTTCCTTTGCTCTGCCTCCCCACTTTGACCGGGTCTTCATCTCACACTATGTGTCTGGATCACACATGAGCCTCGTTAGAGAGGGGCCCAGGGACACCCTTGTGCTGTAATGAGGTCCGGACTCCTGCCACCTGGTCCTTCCCCTCCCGGGCTTCGGTGGCAGCTTGCAGTCTCAATGGGACGTGAAGATGGGTGGTTTACCTGGACAGTATTTGGAAGAAAACCTTAAGGTGAATTTTAATCACAAGAAAGCCTGGATCAAAGAAACCTTCTCGCCTTCTGATCTCATTCCAAGTGGAGCCGGAGGCTGGAATTCACATCTGACCCAGCTCTGCTTCCCGGCTCCGCGGTCTTCCTGGGGTGCAGATGAAAAGCGCGTGGGTCTCGGCCGCCTTGTCAGCAGTGATTTTTAACTTCCGCAGAGCGTTATTACATAGTGGATTTGAGACTCAGGAATGTTTTCTGAGCTCCTCCTGTGAGCATAGTAGAGGGGAAAGAAAACTCAAGGCTCTTGATGGGCATATGAATTGTCTTTTAAATGATGACCTAAGTTCTTATTTCTAGTTTCAACGTATTCAGGGAGTGCAGCCTGGCCATCTATATGCTGCTCCTGTTTCCCCTCTTCAGGAAAAAGCACGTCTTCTCTTCACCTAATGAGGGAAGGTCCTCACGCTTCCCTTGTTTATATGCTCTCATTGTCCCCGAAAGGGATGGAGGTAGGGGTGTGTGTCAGATGTGTCTGTGAGCCCCAAAGAGAAGCATCATGTAGATGTGGGCTCCTGGACAGGGAGGAGGACTCCGGACCATCACCATCAAGAGGATCAAGAACCGTGCCTGGCACGGAGTAGACATGTGAACTCTTATGTTCATTGGATGAATGATTAAAAGGATCATGTCGCTCGGGTGCATCAGCCTTGGCACTGTTGGCATTTTGGACTGGATAATCCTTTGTGTGGGGGCTGTCCTGTGCAACGTAGTGTGTTTGGCAGCATCGTTGGCCTCTACCCACTAGACGCCAGGAGGAGGTCCCCACCTACCCTCACCCCTGTTGTGACAACCCAGAGTGCTGCCAGATATTGTCACCAGTCCCCCGAGGGACAAAATCCTTGTCCCTTCTCTCCTGCTCTCCCCCATCCAATGGGGAACTACTGATCTAAATTAGGAAATTCATTGAAAGAATAACAGGACTTAAAAAATCAACAGGAGGAGAAAAGTATTCTAGGTAACTTATTCATAATTATCCATTACCTTAATAGACTTTAACACTAAAAGAAAGCCCAGTGGATGGCTGAATTGAAGTATGCCGAGGGTAGCCTTGCAAGGAGAAATTACTGTACATTTTAAATGATATGTATTGAATGCTCTGTGAATGGGACAAGTAAATATTCTTTATGTTCCTGGAAGGCTATTTCTACAGATTACAACACGGAAGTAGAGCGGGGTTTTTCCTGAACATGTCAGTGGGTATCTTTTAATTTAGTGTCACACTGCTACACTGTTGTTGAAAACACTTAGCCCAGGCCAGCCATTTACATGACACGTGCCAGGATAACATCAGGTGGACTATTTTATTGTTTTGCATTGACAGATTCAGGAGTGGTCAGCTTTTTGTTTTCCTCATTTTCTATGGGAACTTAATTGCCAAAGCCTTGTTTATCAGCTATGGGCACGACAATATATTAAAGAAGTAAGATTATAGGGAGAGACAAGGGGTAGAAGAGGAATTTTATACTTTTACCTGATTTAAATATTGGTGCCTCTTTGTGGGGGTGACAAGTCCTTTTGAGGTATTTTGGTATATTACCACTGCGTTCAATAGCATAAATGAGGACTGGTAATTATTTTCTCAAAATCCAGATTTTGTCATGGGGTAAAATAGCATTGAGAGGTATAATTTGTATTATCCTTGCAGATAGAAGCACATTGCTCCTAAGCACCTTCCACAGGGACTTCTAGCCATGCTCTTCCTTCCTCCCCCACCCCCTCCCTCCAAGATGGTAGCACCTGGCTGTCCCTGTCAGCCATTCTGGGCTGGGCAGAAGAAAGGAGAGTAAAAAGCCATCTCACTTTCCCTCCCTCTCTATAGAAGTGATGTTCTGTGGTGGTGGCAGGGGTCACCCATAGCGTCAGCATTTATTGAGTTTGCAGGAAGTTGCATTCTGCCCCTTTTCCTTGAGATGAAAAAATGTCTCCTTGAAGTGGGCTGGAGGCTGGGAAAGAGGTGGGAACAAACCGGAGCTAGAAAATACCAGGATGCGGCAACCACAAACTCGGGGTTGATGGATTCTTCTAAAATGGGTGCCGTTTTATTGAAGTGTGCCAAAGCTTAACTTAAAGCATTTGGAAAATGCGAAGATTGAGAAGGGAAGTGCTGGGGTCAGGGAGGGGGGACGTGACCTTCAGGAAGGCCGCTGGAAGACTGGAGCAGACTCTGCTCCCATTAGAGCTGGCAGCATGCAGACGCCTCACTCTCTGCCTGCGAAGGAGCCATCGGGGTGTTGCTCGGGGACAGGGAAGGAGAAAGGTCACATGCATACTGGGAAAGACAGTTATTTATTAATGCAAACAAATTCCATGAATTAAATACTGGTTTGGGTTCTTAAGAATGCTGGGAGGTCAGGTGCCTGGGAGGTCAGGTGGGTGTCGGGTGGTTGGGGAGGTCAGGAGGATCTCCACTGTGAAATGGCAGTTGTGGGAAATTCAAAGATCCCTGTGTCAAGTCAAAGGCAATTTCTTTCACTTGTGGTCACCATTGACGTTAATCAAGCCCGAACATTTTCCCGTAGACCAAAACATAATTAGCCCTGACAACTGAAGTTGAATCCGACCTTTGGGGACGACCTAATTGTTTTTTTGTGTGGGCTGGACGTCGGCTCACCCTTGACCATGGCATCAGCCCTGGCAAATGTGGGAGGCCTCCCGGTCTCTGCCCCGTGGGCCCCTCCTTGCCACAGAAAGTGCGAAGGACCAGAGGGGTTTGGCAAGGTCGCAGCCCTCCCTGGTCCCCTGCGATGCCTGCCATCCTGAGAATTTTGTGAGTAAACACTACCCAGATTCCTGCTGAAACTCCCGTTCATGTTTGTACATTTGCCTGCCTGCTGCCTTGGCAGCTAGAAATTTCTCCCAGCTGCTGGTAGACGGGTGGGTCTCCGAGCCTCGTCCCCACCTCCGTGTTCCTGGCAGCTGCTCAAGTTTTCAGGATCGCACCGGCGACGTTGATCGGCATGGGAGCTCCAGTTCCACCCTGGTTATTTTTGGCAGCCGTGAGCCATCCGAGGCCCCGACATTTGGCTCTGTGTGGTTGGGATATTAGGTAACCTCTTCCTGTGCAAGTACAGACAAAGGAGAGTCCTGACCTGCATCCATTCCCGTCCTTCTGTTTTTTCCATGTCAAGAACTTCAGCGAATGCACCGGGAACCCTCTCTCTCTGACATGGCACTTTGGGTCTAATGAGAGGTGGCTCTGGAGAAGGCTGAACGTGTATTGAGTGTATCTTGTTGTGTTTTTTTTTTCCTCCTAGATTGAAAACATAGATGCCTGCTTGAACTTTCTGGCAGCTAAGGGAATAAACATTCAGGGGCTGTCTGCAGAAGGTGAGTCGTGCCCGTCGTGAAGCCACCTTTTCGTCACTAGGAATGCCCACCTGTTACTAATTGACAACGTGAATGCCGTTAAGAGGCAAGATGCTGGTGGCCTCCTCTGCTTTTGTCTTCCTTCTGGTTGTGAGGCATCTCAATGCTCGCCTGGACTTGAGGGTGCCAACTTTTTGACAACGGAAAGAATCACTCCAGGAATGCATATTCAACCATGTTGGCCATGTCTGTCGGAGCAGTGAAGGCAGAGCTTGCTTCTCTTTGAGAGGGGCTTAATCAAACAATGCCGATTTCATTCACTTGACTAGCAGTTCGGTTAATTATCAAGCCAGGCTTTATCTGTGGGAGAGAGAACACTTAACCACAGAACATATTTAAACTGCACAGTTCCCAGGGAGAAATGCCCAGTCCTTATCTTTTACTTTTATTAGAAAAAGCAGTACTTTTCCTAGCTCAAAAAAATTTAAAAAGCACTTGCTTATTAATGAGATGCTACATTTTGACACCCTGATTAGTTTTTAATGAACTCAAGTGTGGTGGCTCATTAGCACATGAGCATATGCTGGTGGTGTGCTATTCAGTTAGGTCTTGGTCTGGAGATGGCTGGTGTGAATTCCCAGCCTCCTTGGGCAGCATCTCGCTCTGGAAACTCTCCCTCTCTCTCCTATTTGTAAATACAAGCAGCTGCCAGCTCCAAAGCTGCCATAGGCCCCGGCACCCTCCCAAACTCATTAGGCTGCACCTGCCTCCACTTTTCCCAGCACAGGTAAAGCAGTTTGGGTTTCGGATGACACCACTTCTCCCTGGCAAGGTTGGGTTCCGAAAAGATGCCTGTTAGCATCCGCTCTGGTGGTCAGGGTGGGGAGGAGGGGAGCAGTGAGGAAGGAAGCAGCCCCGTGGAGCAGGTAAGTTTGCAAACGTGACATGACGGATTCCTTTGGGGCCAGCTTCTTGCCTCTGCACTGCTGTGCAGGGAAAGCTTGCTTTTCCTGGCTGTGTTTTCTCAACTGCAGTCTCTTCCAGGGTTGGGGGCAGGGGATGGCCGCATCTGGTGCCTTGTGGGTGTGTCGTGTCTCCAAGTGGAACTCCCCTTGTGGGCACTCCAGTGTACAGGGCCTGTTGCAGGTCAGGCACGGTCACCCTGCTGCTTCCAGAGCTCTCTGAAACAACTGTTGGGTGGGGAGCCCTTTTTCCAGCTCTGGGAGGAGGGTCCTTGGTGGGTTCTCTCCCCCTTGGAGTGTGAGCCCTCCTTCAGGGGGCCGAGTGAGGTCCGGGTGGAAGGACATATGGGGTTCACAGTGCTGGGGCACAGGGTGATATATGAGTGGTGTTTCGTGGACAGGTAGGGAGACACAGGTTACCCTTCTGAGGAGCATATTTCCTCCTGGTGGAGAGTTCTCATGCCGGCCTGTAGGTGGCAGGCGCACTCTCCTCCTGGTTTCTGGGAGGATTGGACCACCGGCCTGTGCCCCTGGGCAGGGCATCAGCAGGGACTTCTACAGAGTCTTGCTGAATAGCTAGGACTCTTTGGGTTGTAGGCCTCTGGCCACTCTGCCATCTCTCTACCCATTGCCCTGCCTTCTGCCTTGTTCATCTCCACACCCCCCCAACCACTGAAGTTGGAATTTATAGTAGGCTAAGTTTACAGGTGAGGACACTTCGGCTTAAAGAGGTTATGAGTGATCTCCCTAAGGCTTGTAGCCAGCAAATGGCAGAGTCAGGACATGAACCCAGGTCTCTGTGATTTCAGAGCTTGTGTTCATGGTGCCTTTTTAGGACAGCAGGTGGATAAAATCTAAGCATGCCACGTACAGGTGGAAGACGACAAAAAAAGATTGAGAAGTTTTGTTCACTGGACCACCGCATCAGAAGGTGCTGTGGAGCCCGGGGAGGCATGTCCTGCAGAGACGCTCAGCCCTCACCGCTTGTAGATGTTGCAGCCTGTGAGTCTGGGCGTAGAGAGGCACGGGTGCAACCAGTGTGTTGCAGTATCAGTTACTGGGGTATAGCTATGACGTTGGCATTTATGGCATTTCAGTAACTGCCCCAGCTGTGCTGTTCTGCTCCCCCATCTTTCCTGCTGAGACTCACCCAGTGATATCTTGGCTGAATCTGTAACTCTTCAGTTATGCTCATCATTAGAACAGTTTTATGCCAATACTTATGACTCAGTCTTGTGCATTTTTTAAACTTCAAGCTCAGACTCTATTCAACGCTCCTTTCCCCCGTGCCTCCCAGTGCAGGTAGCTTCGGAAGGTTGAAGGGGGATGCAGGCATGGTAACTTCACTGCCTTCCCTTTGCCTCGTTCCTGTG
Source organism: Carollia perspicillata (assembly GCA_004027735.1). Classification (NCBI taxonomy): domain Eukaryota; kingdom Metazoa; phylum Chordata; class Mammalia; order Chiroptera; family Phyllostomidae; genus Carollia; species Carollia perspicillata. The sequence continues at coordinate 8,946 of PVKM010011422.1, forward strand.
CCCGAACCTCCAGGACTGGGGCAGCACAGAGAAGCACAGTTCGGCTGGTGGTGAAGTTGCTGTCTTCCCCTTGGGTAATTGCTACTGTCCCTGGGTGGGAGTGTCTGCCCTGCTGGCTGGGGACTCACCCTGATGCTGCTTCCTGGGCCTATGGTAGACTTTTGTGAGATTTTACCAGCCCTGACAACTCATCTCCAGCTGGTCCCATCCCCTGATTCAGGCCACCCTTTGTCCCCACACTAGGGTGCTCCTGGTGAGGCTGCAGACCTCAGTCTCATGGTCCTTCCATTATCCACCATCAAACCAGCAGGCAGGTGTGGGCTCCATCTTCCACTGCAGTAGGCAAAGCAGGCCTCCTGTCACCTGGAAGTCCCCCACCACGTGATCTCTTCTCAGCTCCTTCCCCTCACTCAGGTGTCCAAGAGGCAGATCTGCCAAGTCTCTACTAAGCAGGTGTCCAGCTGGGGACTGGAAGGCCAGCAGCCCCACTTGGCAGTGATTCTTCTAGAGCCTCCTTGCCTTTGACTGCAAGGAGTGCAGGGGCCTCACCTTCTTGCTCCTTGGTGAGGGGGGAGATACCCTGACTCTCTGATCATCAAACATTGCCACCCTCCTGTACCCTCAAAACCATTCTTCCATCTAGATCTACTTATACGATTTCTTGGGAAGTGAGGGATGGTGTTTGGTGGTAACACTGATCCTGAACTTGTGTAGTCGTAAGGGATGGTGACTGGCTCCAACCTTTGTCAACTCCCTGAACTTAAAAAGCAAGGGTACTGCTGCCTGGTGTGGCTCGGTGGACTTAGTGCCAGCCTGCAAACCAAAGGGTCGCCAGTTTAATTCCCAGTCAGGGCACATGCCTGGGTTGCAGGCCAGGTCCCCAGGAGGAAGTGCGTGAGAGGCAATCACACACTGATGTTTTTCTCCCTCTCTTTCTCCCTCCCTTCCCTTTTGTCTAAAAAATGAATGAATGAATGAATGAATGAATAAATAAATAAATAGAATTTTTGGGGGGAAAAAAGCAAGGGTACTTAGAGCCTTTATCCTCAAATGGACCTTATTCACAATTTCAGAGTTACAGAAATCTCACTGGACATACTGTTAAGTTGTGGGAATAGAAGCCATTCATTAAGAACTCACCATGTGTCAATCACTGAACTCTTAATAAATGCAGTAACATTTTATATTTTGTGTTATCCCCCAGCAACCTTATGGGGTCAGCGTTCACATCATCCCAGGCACACAAATGAGCAAACGGAGGCCCAGAGAGGTTAAGCTGCACGTGGGAAAGGGAGGCCCACAGGGTCAGCAGTGGGTAAGCTTCTCCCATCTGCTGATTCAGAGGCCTGGTGTTTCTTACTACTCACTGCTGCCCACACTTCGAACCACCTGCTTAACTGCTAGAAAAGCATTAGAGTGCTTCAAGAAATAATATAGTTTTAATGCTTGTTATTTTCCTTTTGAAGACGATTGAGTGCCTTGAGGCTGCTCTTGGTGGAAAAAAATATATATATATCAGCAGTTGGAAAGCCCCGTAGGTCCATCTCCACCCTTTCTCAGTGACTAAAGCTGGTTTGGGACTCAGGAGAGTGTATGCACCAGGGCCCTGCCCCGACCTGCCTGGTAGAAAGCCTTTGTTCCTGGCCCAGACAGCCGATGCCTGCGGCAGAGGCTACAGGCCCAAGTGAGCCTGTGGAGATGCCGCTGGTTGGAGGCACATCCCCTGGACCAGGCCTCCCTGCCCCCTCGGCGTTCCCAAAGGCTAGACCCTTCCGTTTGCTCTTGGAGACTTGCCAGAGTCCTGTGAACTTGGGCCTCGCCCTGCCCTGGGTGATTTTTGACATCCCTTTAACCACTCCCCAGCCCACAAGCCACCTGTCATGACCATCTGTAAACCTGTCTCTGGGAGGAAGTATATCCTTTGTCCCCGGGAGTTTGAGAGCACCTGGCGTTTGCGCCACCTGGCCCTGAGCCCATCTTTCTGTACTGGAGAAGCGGAGGTCCCAAGGTATGGCCTATCTTGTTTAGCTCACCAGATGTTTGTGGGGCACATCCTATATGCCAGGCATAGTGCTGGGCACTGGGGTGCACAGAGAGGCAAGGCAAGTCGTACAAAGCTAGCCTTCATTCCAGTTCATCAGAGAGCTGTGCTAATGTTATGTCCAGGGTCCAGTGGTGCCCAGAGAAAGGCAGTGATCAGCTCTGCCTGGGGCAGTCAGGGGGCTTCAGAGAGACCCCGATGCTTCCCCTGGGTTTTACAGGATGCTTCAGCATTCACCAGACAGAAAAGGAAGGTGAAGAGAAATCTAGGCGAGATGGGGCATGGGTAACATGATGAGAGCAAAGGACTAGCTCTTCATCAGTCTTTCAGATTGGAGAAAGAGAGGCAGGAAGATCTTCCTGATGCCTTTGGGAAGGAGTGTATGCTTTTGAAGTGGAATCAGTTGCTGAGTTGAGCTCAGACCTGGGTTTTCTGCTCTGATATCCAGAGACCTAGATGCTGAGCTTGCTTCTCCTTTCATCCTGAGCCAGAAAGCAGGAGGTCTTTCTGTACCTGCTGCATAAAAGCAACAGGTGAGTTTGGCAGTGCATGTGGGGCCATTTCTGCCCCTCAGCTAGAAGGGGCCCTGTAAGCTCTGCTCCTACTCCGTCAAGCCACTTCCCCTGTGGGTAGAGTCATCGCCAGCTTGGCAAGCTGAACACAGAAGGGCTGCAAGAGTCAGGTGGAAAGTCAATGGTGAATGCAGGTGGAGTAGAAGGCCTAGCTGGAGGAATAATGCCATTCAATCAAAAGTCCCGTCAGTTGGGCAGAGCCTGGTACCACCCACTGTGGCTTAAGGCGATTGAATAGGGATCCTGCAACTCTGTGGTCTGAGGCAGCCCTCCCTTTGGCTCTGAATCTCTGCTTCCCTACAAAGCAGGTTTCTTTGTGTTAGATTATTCCTTTGTAAACCAAGCCTGTGGTTTTTCTTAAATAATGTTGAAAGAAAATAACTCTCCTATTTATTCTACCCTTTGTGCCCAGCATTCCCTCCAGCATCTATGCAGATTAGTTCCAGCCAATGGGAACAAAGAGATCAGTCAGAACCCAAAGAAATTCAGAGTCAAGGCTACTGAATTCTAATGGCAATTGGAATATGGTTGGGTAGTTTGTTCTTCAATGTACATGGGGGTGGCCACCGAAGAGAAAGGAGACCAGAGTTTCTCTGTTGATTTAGACACCAGCTAGCCAGTGTCTCCTTGGACAAGTCTAGTCTCTCTAGGTCCACATTGTTTTCCTTCTTAGGCATCAAGAGGGTGAGGATAGTTGATCAGATACAAAATGATACTCTTTCCGAAGCCTTGGGAAATGTCCCGAGGGAAACATTTGTGGGCTGGCAGAATGACATTTTGTTTTTAGGTGGCCTGTGGACCAGTTTACCAGCCCTCATGAAACCCAGACAGATGACATTTAGAGCTATGGGAGGGACACAGTTCCAGCTGTGTGGCAGACTGCCTGCCACAGACCACCCATAGCATAAACTGTGTGGCTTTCCATCCCAAACAGAGCCTTTGCCACTCTGGAGTTTTGCATTCCGAGGAGAAAATTAAACAGTCCAGATGTCCACCAACTGACTGGCGAATGGGTAAACCAAATGTGGTATATCCATACACTGGTGTACTCATGCTCAGCAACATAAAGAGACACATGGTAAATACTCTGACATGGATGAACCGGAAATACGTCATGCTCAGTGAGAGATGGCGGCTGTAAAAAGACCACCTATTGCACGATTTCCTTTGTATGTAATGTCCAGAAAAGGCAAATCTGTTGAAACAGAGCGCAGATTTGAGATGGCCTGGGACTGGTGTGGGAGTTGATGCATGTGAGCATGAGGACTCTTCAGGGTAAGGGATATACTTTACAACTAGATTGTTACTCAACTTACTAAAAATTATTGTATGTTTAATTTTATGGATCTGAATTATACCTGGTGGGAGGGAGCTGTTTAAAAAAAAAACAGAAGGTCACTGCTGAATTTTCTCTAACATGAGATCAATTCATGACTGACTTCCTTCTTGACACCCGCGTCTGGCACGGTGGCTGTGCAGGGCCGGCAGGCCGGCTCAGGCTTCCTTCGGGTGAGGAGCCCATGGTGAGTGCTGAGGAGGCTGCAGGGAGAGGGGCTGTATTTCCTGAACCAAAGAGGGAAGTGCTGAGCCAGGCAGTGTCCTAGGTGCTTTGCACACGTTTTCTCATCGATTCTGCACTTAATTCTCATAACAACCCGATGAGAGAGGTGTAGCATGCATCTGCCCATTTTAAAGACAAAAACTGAGGCTCAGAGCTGAATCTTGTGAGTACTCAAAGTCTGTAAATGAAGGACTATAGAAATATAAACCCAGGTCCTTCTGGCTCCAAAAATTGATGTCTTTTTGTAGTAAAAACGTTGCCTCCTGAGAAAAAGTGCATTCATGGGAGCATTGTGCTCTTTGACAAATAAAAAATATGTTTTAGGGAATCCTGCAACAAACTGTTACGAACAATAGGTGACTTACCACAACAGGTAGAGGAGGCAGCCAAGCTGGCTCCTTGTCGCCTGGGCCGGGCTGGTAGGTTACGAGGATGCTGATGCGGACATGCCAGCCTCCGCAGCCAGCAGCCTCTGAGCCCCCAGATATGCTGATTTGCAAATTCCTTCTTTGTTTTGCTTGCAATGGTTTAAAACTTCTGTTATGGAATGTTTGACACATTCCATAACAAAAGAATACTTACAGAAGAAGAGTAAAGAATACTTAGATGACCACCAGCTAGCTTAATAAAACATTAGCTGGTGTGCATTTAAATTCAGTGCACAAGATGAGTATACAAGCAAGCCAAGTTCTACAGGGTTAGGAGACCAGGCTTTGAGCCAGAAAAACCTAGATTCGAATCCCACCTCCAGCATTTATTACTTTGGGAGGCCATACAATTTTTCTGAGCCTCTGCTTCCGCCTCAGTAAGAGAGGGGTACTAATACTCACTTCCCAGGTTGCAGAGATTTAGGGAGATCATTCACAGAAAGATCTTTCACCTGGTACATGCTGATTATAAAAGACACTAAAATCCTTACCTAGATTTTATCTATGAGGAGAAATGGTCTAATGTCCCAAGTTCCATGCCAGCTCTTGTTACCTCATCTGGAACCTGCCCCTAACTCCCACCACTGTCCAGCTGGGTGGCCACGGGTGTGTCGCTTCCCCCTCTGTTTTTCCAGGAGCAAAATGAGCCAACTGCGCTGTCCCACCCGAGCCTCCCATTCCCTGGTCCTGGCGCACTTGTGAGAACATTTAGAGGCAGACGTGTGCTTCTCCTTCGGTTTCTTGAGGATGATGCCGAAACAGAATTGAAGGCTGAAAGCTGAACTATCCAGAGAAACCGGGAGGCTTGGCCACCTCCTCAGAGCCTTCTCAGCCCCCTCGTTGCACACAGCGGTTCCTAAGCCTGATTCGTCCTTGTCACTTGTGGCTCCCACTTGTCATCCTGGTGTATTTAAGAGCACTTCCCCCCCACACACACAGTCTCAAAGGTGTTATGGTTTGCGTGATAAATTATAAGGACTTTTCACCATAGTAAAAATCCTCATTTTTAAGGCTTGAAGCTAGAGCTGTCTGGGAATCTCCTGTAGGACTCTGGGGCTCTACTCGTCACACTGAAACTGAGATTGGTGAAGGACCTCACTGTTCACAGCGTGCTTTCAGTGTACGCTCCCTTTGACCTGCAGAACAGCCTCACGGAGTGGGGCAAGCTGTGTCAACATCACCACAGAGGCCCAGAGAGATTCAGGGACTTGCCCAGGGTTGCACAGCTGGTAAGTGGTAGAGCACAGACTAGAACTCAAGGCTTAGGTTTTCCGAAAGCTACACTCCTGTCAGTTTTGTCCTGACAACCAGCACCTGCCGACTCCCAAAGCAGAGAGTGAAGGCTGGGTTCCCGGAGTTTGTATTGTCAGTGTCTCCAGCACTCAGCCTGCTTAATCAGCCCCACCCAAGGCGCTGGCAGGACCCCAGTCACACCCCCACCCTTTGCTGGTCCTTGGGGGAAACTCTTGTTTCCTTTATCAGCAGCCTCTTCCCCAGCCTGGGGCTAACCTGGGGGTCTGTTACCCACACAGGTGAGGCTTCCCTTCCTTCAACCCCCCCTCCCTCAGCTTAGAGAGCCCCCAGAGTTCCTCCTTCTGCACCCTTCACGCTGGGTGGTCCTATCACTCACCCTTAGGGTCAGCGTAGACCCTGGTTATCCCATCTGGTGTTCAAAGACCTGCATGTGAAAATGGATTTCCCGGGAAAAAACACCCTTGCACATCCGTAGCCTCTGCCTGTGAATAAATATTTTATTCCTTCTCTGCAGCTCTTTACATTTTAATATCTGAAAAACTCCAGCTGTATAAAAATATTCTCATCTCCGCTCTGCTCTAATTTCTTTTAATATAGGAGAATTTATGCATGAGTTCTTTATAGAAGCAAGTCCTCTAGACTGCCCCCGCACCCATCCCAAATTGAAATTATTTATTCAGCGGACAGGGAAGACACAGAGCCGTGTGTTTGAGGGCAGGGTGACCAGGTACAGCCATGCAAGGACTTGGGAGTGGGACAGCAGCCACTTGGCACACTCCTGCTGGCTTGAAGCATAGAACGTGGGCTTGGCGGAGCCCCGTGGGGACCAGTGAGTTTTCACCGTGCCGAGGGCTGCTCCGTCCCCGATGGTTTGCCCTGCCCCTAGAACAAGCTCAGTCTTGCTCAGGACTCCTACTTTTCTGCTTATGCCTTTACTGAGAGTTTCCTCCAGGCATTTGCCAGACATCAGTTGCAACTTGCCTCATGTATCCACTCTAATCCCAGCAGGGAAAATAAGCTAATTTCTCTGTGGTTGAGGCCTGATTTTAATGGACTTGTGATACCAGGTACATAAGTGTTCAGGAAATCTGTCCTTTCCTAGAGGAATGCAGCTCCTGTGAGGGCTGAAGCAGCCCGTTGAACTGGAGCAAGAAAGGGCTCCTCCGCTAACCCCTGTCTCTGTTATCTTGCAGAAATCAGGAATGGAAACCTCAAGGCCATTCTAGGCCTCTTCTTCAGCCTCTCCCGTTACAAGCAGCAGCAGCAGCAGCCCCAGAAGCAGCACCTCTCCTCACCTCTGCCGCCTGCCGTGTCCCAGGCAGCCGGGGCCCCCTTCCAGTGCCAGGCTGGCACTCCTCAGCAACAGGTGCCAGCCACTCCCCAAGCCCCGTGCCAGCCTCACCAGCCAGCACCACATCAGCAGTCAAAAGCACAAGCCGAAATGCAGTCCAGGTGGGGACTCCGTGCCAGCTGATAATTCTGTTTTCTCTCAGGGGGGCCCCCCTTCACAGCCACCAAGTTTTAGCCTATTCAAATGCGTTTCTTATTCGCATTTCTTCAGTGCTGAGAACTCCTGATAGTGAGGAGTTAGCAAGACCTTGAAATGGAGGCCTCCTCCTGGGCCTGGTGGTGATGTGTACTTTTTAAAGTCAGAATCCCCAGCGTCCAAAGCCAGTGAGCAGCTGCTGCCTTAACTCTGCCCTGTGACGCACACACAGGCTCCTGTGCAGTAAACAGCCCCTCAGGTAGACTGCAGGCTTGTTTTGCGTGTTTGCCTACGGGCCAGGTTCAGAGTTACAGGTACAAGTAATTTTACTTATTGGGGGCCCAGGTTGTCCTCCAGCAGCTAGCTCTGCTTTGCCTAGAGAGAGATGTCAAGAACGAAGAAGAAGAAGGAAGATGGTGGGTGGTCCTTAGCCAGCAGCTACTCTCCCCGGGAGGGCCAGCATCCCTGGGTGGGAGCAGTGACCATTAAATGTGCCCGGGTTTGTTGACTCTGAGTGTTCGGAGGGGGTCAGCAGTGGCCCTCTGCTCTGCCGCACCAGGGCCTGGGTTCTGTTGGTGTTCCCAGAGAGGCCGAGGCTTGCCGGTAGGGCTCGCCACAGAATGCTGTCCGAGCAGAGGGCCAGGGTAGCGGCTGTCTGCTGTGTGGCCATGGCAGTAGTCACACTCCTAAACGACTCTGCGGAAGATCACCTTGTAAACGTTTGTTTCGATGGCAGGAAAAAAAAGGAGATTGGGAGTTAGAATTAGAAAGTTCGAGAAAAGACCAATAATTGTTTTTTTTTTTTTTAAGCTGTAAACCTTTAGCTGTCAAACTTCAATGTCACAGATCAAATTGATTGCTTGGTTTTATTTATTGTGTACTGAAGAGTAATGGCTCTGCTCCCCAGAGCAGCGGCATTGGCAACCACAGGGCTTCTTGCGCACCTCCACACCCCTGGTAGCCCACTGTAGTTGGGCAAAACACAAAGTGGTTCAAACAAAACAGGTGCCTTATAGACAGGTTTTTTCCAACTTGAGAAGTGCTGTTTCCTGGTCGTGATGTTGTTAAAACCAGCAGTGATGGGTATGATGTAAATCAGACCCCCTAATGAATGACCCACTTGTACCCAGTTCCCATTATGGAAATCTGTGGGCTCAAGGAGATACCTGGGCCAGCAGTGAGAAGCAGATGGCCGGCCAGCCAGCCAGCCAGCCTCTGCACCCTTTCCCTAAAGAGCCGTCCTCTCATCAGAGAGTCCCTGCCCGACCTGCATGATGGAGTGACCAGGGCACGGTTGCCCACACTGATTCTTCTGGGTGCTTATTCCCCGGATGATAACTTGCCAGGGGGAGGGTCCTATTGGGGAAAAATTGGGAAATAACCTGGGCCACGCTGTTATAACTGTTTTTGAAGTTCTCATATCCTTGAGTCTGCTCACACACTTTTATTTAGTCGGTGTTTGAATGACTTCTATGGGTTGGCCACTGTTCTAGGCCCCCAAGAGGTCAAAGATGAATGATACAGCCAAGATGTTTGCTCTGTACGTTCTAGTAAAGGAATCAGGCAAATAGAGAGGGAAGAGAAATATCAGATAGTGGTGCTGCAATAAGATTATGGGATTCAGAGGGGTTGGGCTTATAGGATGGTCTCTCCTAGGACCTGACACTGAAGTCGAAATATGAACAACAAGGAGTGAGCCAAGCAGAGCTCAGGTATGGAGTAGATAAGTCAGAGGGAGCAGCTGATGTGAAGGTCCCGTGATAGGAGCAGCTTGCAGATTGGAGGAGCAGAACAGCTGGTGCGGTTTAAGCTCACTGGGTGGGGGTGGGGGGGTGTTAAAAGATGGCCCGGAAGCAGAGAGGGCTGCCACTATTTCCATGGAGGACAGTCTGACCAGTGGCCTCTGGACTTGAGCATGCTGTGGTTCTGAGGACAGGTCACAGAGCACTGGCCAAACTGGATAGAAAAGTTTGTATTTCATTCTAAAGTGGACAGGAGGCCACTGGGCAGTCTTGAGCAGGAGGGGGAGTTGATCCGATGTAGAGTTTTTAAAAAGGTTCCCTGTGTTCCTCTCTGGAGAGTAGGCAGAGGAAGAAGGACCCCAGCTGAGCAGCTTCTGTGGTCTTCTGGATGGTGGCGGCTGGGGTCAGGATGGTGGAGGAGACAGAGAGATGGACCAACGCAGCATGTTTTGGAGGATGAGCCAACAGGACTACAGATAGATTTAGTATCTGGAGTGAGGGGGAGAAGACTCACAAATAAAGCCTAAATTTCTGGCTTGAGCATTGAGGGCATTGGTATTTACTGAGATAAGGAAGCCAGGGAGGGGCATAGAAAACCTGGCACAAACACTCTTATTTTATAGAGCATCTCACTGCCTAGAGTTCCAAGGAATAAGTGTGGAGAAACCCTGGGCTTGTGCTACTGGGCTGGGCCAGCCCGAGGCATCTATCTTCATGGGTAGGCGTTTGTTTTCTTAAAAGTTAGGACACCCATCTGCCAGTAAGAAAAAACATCCTGCTATTAATAAATGCTCTACTTAGAGAAGAGCCAAGCTCACTTAAGCCAGGCTTTTATATTCCAGGATGCTTCCTGCCAGCGCGGTTGGGACAGGGACTGGCCTTTGGGGCTGCTGTCCATCTCCACTCCTCGTCTGTCTTGTCCAGTTTGGGTTACTTCTGCAGAGGACCGGTTTTATCCACTACATAGTGGTGCTTTCTCATTTTACATCCCGAGGTTAATCTTATTTTCCAGTTCTAGGGCTATGATAGCCCATGCTAGCATTCTGACTATAATTTTTTTAAAAACTAGTAAAATGGCCTCACTGGCTTCATTCCATAGTATTACTATCTCCAAAATCTGCCTTTGATAACCAAAATCACAAAGGTAATGGTTCGAATCCCTGATCATCAGTGTTCGATGTGGGTGCAAGCCCCAAATGCCATGTTCGTCTTGGTCCTGTGTTCAAACTTTGCCACATATAAATGTGCCTAAATACTGTACACCTTGGGATGATAAATAAAACTTGGCACCTCCTCCATGATGTTTGTGAAAAGAGTTGTTGAAGCTGGCCAAGGAACTCGGAGACAATAGCAAGAAGGAATCCGAGCAACATTTCCAGTGATGGCCAAACGGAGAGTCCCTTTTACCTCCCTACTGCAGCTCTTCTCATTAATCTGTGTGACGGCTGAGAACTTGATCCACGTTCTACCTGTTGACACTCCTCACCGGGCTAGAGTCCAGGAGAGGAGCCTAGTACCCAAGACTCGCTTCCCTCTCCATCTCCATCTGTGTCCACCTTACATATTATTAGTATTCACCTGTTGACGGAAAACCCAGAAAATTGCTTTATTTAAAAAAATGTTTTGGTCTAGTCCTTCACTTTAGAAGGAGGTACAGAGAGTATTCCTCAAACTTGGCCGTGGATCTCCCCTTACTTGTGGAGTCACATTGTGTTTCTCACCTCACATCCTTTTGTAAACGTGGTGTAGAGGATGTACGGATTCCGGAAAGGTAAGTATTTCCATCTTTCGTAAGGCAGTAAATGAGTTAAACTTTTTCTTTTAGTAAGCCCAACCAAGATTCTTCAGATGTACGAATTTATGGTCCATAGCCCAAAACGTAGTACATTCAGCATACTTTAAAGGATCGTTTTTATACCACTGAGCAAAAGTTTCTGAGACCAAGAAAACTTGCAAACATCTATTCCCTTTTTGGGTCAACTTTATGGGACACTCAGGGCACTCATCAGAAAAGCTTTATGAGATATAGAGCCATCTAAGTACTTCAGAGAGGTGTAGAGTTGTTTTTAACCTGTCAGAGACCCCTCGCTTTAACATTTTATTGTGGGGGGGAAAAGGCCTTACAGTGACTAGCTGCAAACGAAGATACTGGGTTTTTAAAAAAGAAAAAAAAAAGAAGAAAGAAAACCTCATAATTTTTTGGTAATCTTACTAGCAATTTCCTCACATTGGAGATTCATCAAATCAGGAAAGTTAGACCTAGAAAGACGGCTCCATGTTGTGGGGAAAGGGGGCAGAGAGAAATTCAGGAGCGTTTCCATTGTCACGAGACCCTGCTGTTTACCTGTGTGTCTAATGTACCTTCTCTCCCTCACTCAGCTCTTCCACTTTTTTCTTTTCCCATCATGCAGTGCATCATCCAAGGACTCATCTCAAAGCAAAATCATCCGCTTCACTCTGGGTCAGAGAAAGATCTCTAGGTTAGACTTCTTGTCCCGCAAAGCATGGTTTCAACCCAACCCATTGTTCCCTTGGCTCCTGCTACATCTCCTTTTGGTCCCTCTCCCCGGCTCATGTTTGCAGTTCGAGAAAACCAAACATGCCCTGGCTAATGTTGGAGAGTCTTGAGAGTGGTTGGGGTGTTTGTGGCAGGGGGTGGTGATGGGGGAGGGACAGTGTAAGTAAGTGAGTTTGAGGTGCACACAATGTTTCTGCATTTCATCGATTTTGGTTTTGATTGCTTGGTCATCAAAATCCATTCTGATCTGGGGAGAGGGGGGTGTCTAGGTGGTTTTTGTAGTGGTTTTATGATGAGTTTGGCTTCCTGCTCTCGCCTGACCCTGATCCCATCTCACCTGCATCTCGTTTATGTGTGCTGTGCTTTTTGTTGTTGATGTTAAAATGACTAATACGGGATGGGTTTTCTCTTAAGTTACAAAGACCTGAGACATAACTCCAGTTGGTCAGAGGAGACAAAGCAGTAAGGCAGCTGTATCTCATTTCTGTTCCGGATGCTCTGAGTACCATGGAGAGATCACCTCACTGGCCTGACATGAACAGAAGGCTTGCTCATTAGTTCTCTTGACTCAAGAGTTTGGTGTCCTATCCTTGCATCCTATGAAGAACCATTCTAGGGTGTAGGACATGCCTATTACACCACTGTATCTACTATTATTTTAAAGGTAGCAACACCTAACACTTCTTGAATGCTCATTATACACCAGTTTGAATGCATTATCTTATTTAATCTTCACATCAGTCTTCTTGAGCTAGGTCATGTTATTATCCCCATTTTACAGGTAACAGTACTAAAATTCATGAAGTTTGGTAAGTTATAGAAAGTCACACGGCAAACAGAAAACCCGGGATTTGAGCCCATGTGATCAATCCCCAGCACCCCCACTTCACCCACTGTATACACTTCTCCCCTTCCTCTTCCTCATTGAATTCTGGCATTTATGTGGTTGTTGAGGCTGCTTTTCAAAATCTTAGGTTCCAACCATTACTTCCAGCCTTTTGCCTCACGTTGCCCTTGTAGTATTTTAACAGGAAGAGAAGCTCCTGTTCATTATGACTAGTCTTGATTTTTCATTAAATACTCACTTAACGTTGGTGGGATACCCACACTTTGTCTGTCTGTATTCATGTAACATGTACTGAGCATCTGCCTGCTGCCCCTACTCAAGCTTTCGGTGCCTTTTCTAACCAGGGTCAACCTTTCTAGAAAGCCTACCCACTGGGAGACCTAACTCAGGACCTGCCTGGCGGGAGGTGGGAGGAGAAGCTTCTCTGTAGAACAAGGCAGCTTGTTCCCCAGACTTGGTTCTGGGATCATGTACAACCGGGAGCCTGCATTCATCACTGCCTCTTGTAGTCATGTGTCCTCGTCAGTTCAGGCTGCTCTAGGAAACCACCATAGACGGGGCGACTGAAACAACAAAATTTGTTTATCGCAGTTTGGAGGCTGGGAAGTCTGAGATCAGGGTGCCAGCGTGGTTGAGTTCTGGTGAGGACCCTCTTCCAAGTATCTAGATGGCCGTGTTTTTGCCGTGTCCTTACATGGCGGGGAGCAGAGAGGAAGCGAGCTCTCCCCCATCTCATCTTACAAAGTACTAACACCGTCATGAGGGCTCCACCTTCTGACCTAATTACGTCTCTAAAGCCCCTTCTCTGGACACCATCACATTTGGGATAAGGGTTACACCTGAATTTGGCGGGCGGGATGGGACACACAAATGTTCAGCACCACGGTGGTGACTGCGTTCCCTAACAGAACACAGAGCCCAAGTCAGGACAGACACACACTGCATGGGCAAACGGGGTCCCGTTTTCTTGAGTGTCTTACAAATGTCCATACATGGGGATGGAAAGGAGAGGGTGAGCTCGGAGGAAACATGGGCTTTATTTTAGTTTTTGTTCCACGATGTCCTTAATGCCGAGAGACAAAACAGGAGCTAGCGGGGCAAAGATCGCACTGGGAGCACATGTGCGTCTCATGCGTGATTGTTATGGGTCCCAGATGATGGAAGGAGGCAGCAGGAAGAGAGGAAGAACTGAAGGATGAGGGCGGGTCTGCCCCTGCCCAAGGGTCTGCTGGGCACAGGGCTTTCAAGCTGACCCTCTGGCTTCCTGCAGGGTTATATTCCTCAGCTAGAGTTTTCTTTTGGATGCATTCAGTCACTGATGAGGCCAATAAAGGGATGCTCTTTGTTTCATTATTTGCATAATCAGGCCTTCCTTTAACTCCCCACTTCCCATCCCTAGTTTGGGGCACAAGCCTGATGAGCATTTGAGCTGATCAGTCACCACTAAGTGTAGTAGTAAGTTTGGTTATCCAAAGAAGCAGCCCTACTCCTGGCCGAGTAGGACACCTTTCACAGACCTCTGGTAATAGGTTTCTGGTTCACATGCAAACACCTTGAGCTGAATACCTTGAGACAGGCACCAGGGATATTCAGCCCATGGAAAGCCTCACCCTTGAATCTGGATGCAGGGAAGGGGCTTATGGAGGGAACTGGTACAGGAATGAAGGATTTCCATGTATTTCTGCCTTTGACACAGTTCTTGTCTCTTGGGCATCCCTGGTGAGCCCCAGCTGCGTGGGATCATTCTACCTGCAGGAGGCAGTGGCTAAGAATGCATCTTGGCGTTTACTGAGCAAAAGCTCATTCTGGCCACTGCTCATGTTAGCCGGGCAAATTATTTAATCTCCCTGAGCCCATGTTTCCTTACTGGTAAAATGGGATAGTCCTACCTCACAGTGCGATGTGGCTTATGTAAAGTTGTTTCTAATCCTTTAATACTTGGCATGTAGTAAGTGCACCATAACGAGCAGATACATGGATGTTAGGGTGTGGGGTTGGCCTGGGCGAGGTGAGGCAACCGGGCCACTTCCAGCGAGTCCCACAGAGCTGATCTCTACACGGCCACCTTGTGCAGAGGAATCAGTGGGACCAGTGGGACCAGAAGTTTGGCCCAGCTGTTGAAAAGAAGATCCTATAGAGATGAGAGGTTTAGCATTTAATCATCTCATCTAGCAAAAAGCATCTCTGATTAGGATCCCCACCCCCCACCCCCCGAGGCCCTGAGCATGTGCACACAAGCTGCCATCCCTCCCGGGAGGGTCATCTTCTGCTCTCGGCCTTTGAAGTGGTTTTGGGGGGGGGAAGAACAGCTTTCTTCCCACCAGCACGCACGGCGCATGGAGCCGGGACGCCCTGGCAGGTTACGTGCCGGGAACTGTGGCTTCACCGCCCTGCCTGCTGGGCACTGCACATGTTGGAGAAATCGACCATGGCTCCAACAGCAGCAGGCTTTTTTCTTCCGCTTCTTTGTCCCACCACATCCCTTAAATGTAATTTTTTAAAAAAAGCAATATGTGTTATGTTCAAAAGGACCCATCTGTGTCCTCTGTCATTTTGTAACGTGTGTGGGCATGGAATGGTCATGAGCAGTGGCGCTGCTCTTCCAGAGGAAGGTTCCAGAGGAGCCGCTGGCACCTGCTGGCACCATAAATGATGCGGGGTGTGAATGAGACGGGGTCGGCTCGCCATGCTCCTCTCTCTCTGCATTTCTTCGGCGAGGCAGGCACCCTGGGCAGCATCTGCTCTGGTACCTGCAGCTGTGCCGTGTGAGCGAGACCCAGCCCTTCAGCAAAGAGGGATTCTAATGTTCAGACAGCTGCTGCTTCCAGGCTGGGGCTTGATTGAGGTTCTCCTGATGCACAAGGATGGGAATAACAGTGAACTTCAAAATGTCAGCCAGAGGCCTGGAACTGTGTCACTGTGAAGTGGAAGACAGACAGCGAGGCCACTGTAGCTCCGCGCTCAGCCTCCCTGATGAGCCCTCGTTGCTGCAGGGCGTACTGACCCCCTCTCCCAAGCCCCAGCACACAGCCGACCTTTCCTTCCTCCACTGCTCTACAGGCATCCCTCTGCATGACCCTCCGCCTCTCACCACAGCGTCCTGCTTTCTTGCTCTCTACTCACATGCCCATCCCACAGGCCACATCTACTCTTGGGTTGCTTTTATTTGGAATCTTCCCCGACCATCCACCAAACTCCAAGGTTATCATTTTCTTTCTTGAAATTTCTCCTGAACTTCACATATTCTTTTATCAATATGCATGTTATTTAGATGTCTGCTGGGGCCAATCAGCTCCTTAATATCTGGATAAGATTGGATTAGAACCCCGTCTTAGTCCATTTGGGCTGACTTAACAAAATACCACAGACTGGGTAGCTTATAAACAACAGAAATGGGCTACTCACTGTACTGGAGGCCGGAGGTCGAAGAGCAGGCACCAGCCTGGCGTGTGCTGGAGAAGGCCGTCTCCCAGGCTGCAGACTGCCGACTTCTCGCCGTGTCCTCACGCACTGGAAGGGCACGCTGGCTCTCCACATCCTCTCTGACGAGGGTATTAATGGCATCCGTGTGGGCTCAACCTAATGACCTAATCGCCTCCCAAAGGCTCCATCCCCTAATAGCATCACATGGGTCATAAAATTTCCACATGAATCTTGAGAAACACAAATATTCAGACCATAGCAAAATCCTTTTTCAGTTGGTAGAAATTTCAGTACTCTCCCCGTGATCGGTCAGGTATCTTCACATTCTCACGGTCACCTTTGGTTTTGAAATTCTGTATTTGAAGTCTCGTACTTATAATTCAATTTGAATTAATTCCATTTATATGTGGATTCACCATTCCAAAGAATGTTTTGGTTCCTTCATGGGTAGATCCAACTAAGCCTTTTTCTTTACTTTCTACCCACCATGCCTTCGTTCTCAGCCTTTGTGTGAGAGGTGTACTTCGCTAAAAATTTCAGAGAGGTGGAGGAGGCTTATTTTGGAGCAGCAGCTGTGCAAACCCATTCATAGCAGAACCCAAGTTTTAAAGCTGTTTGTTGGCATTGATTTCCTCTGGAACCTGGAATAAATTACTAGGTCTTCATCCAGTTGTTCCATTTGGTCAAGCTTAGGAAGCTGTCCTGGCTAGGGTGTATTGGTGATGGGGGTAGAGGGTGACCTGTCAGCTTGAGCTTTGATGGCTTTTGATGGCTAAGTATGTGTCAGTCACCCTTTATTTTCTATGTCCTCTGCCCCCAAAGCCTTCAAGAACTCCTTCTCCACATCTCAGGAACCGTGACACAACTCCACAGCCATTTGAAGGATGGATATGCCCCTCCCATCAGAGGAGCACCTCTAGGTCCTGACTCAGTGAAGAGAATCTGACAGTGACCGCCCACAGGGAACCCAGAGCTGTCTTAGTTAACCCCAAACCAGGACGGTTTCACTCTGCGGAGTGGGGCCCACAGATGGCTCAGAGGTACCCTGAGTATATGATCTCAGTCAGTCACAGGGAGTTGGATGAGCAGTTTCCTCCTCTGGAATGTCCCTAAGGGAAGTGACAAGTCCTGTCGGCCAAAGCCTATCTTGCCTCTTTGAAAATGTTGATCTCAGAATTTTTACAGTCTCTCTCCTGATACTTTAACCTAGTTCATCTATTTCCTTATTTGTCTCTTTGTGCCATCGCATGTTTCCTTCATGGTGATGGCCAGTTCCTTTCCAAATCTGTGTGCTCAGCTGAGCGGGTGGGGAAGGGAACCGACATGCATTGAGTACAGATGACATTAAGGGCAGACATGAAGTCCCATCCCAAGATTACAACTGTTCTCCCTGGGTGGTTTATTATTATTCCAAAGTTACAGATACAAAACCTGAATCTCAGAGAGAGATGACAAGACTGGCCTGATGTTATGTGTGTGGGCAGAGCCCATATTCTATCCGTTCTTCCCTTCAGAGGACCAGACTGCCTGCCTAATTCACGGTTGTGCCCGTCCCATCCAACACTTTAATGACTGCCTCTGTAAAGGCCCTGTGCTGCCATGAACTATGGTTCAGCCCAAGGTCAGGACAGTAGGGATCCCCCAGCAATTCTGAAAGGAAAGCACCATTTCCCTCCTCATTGCTGTTTGCATCCTTGCTCTTTGCAAATTCCCCACTGGAGTAGAATGTGGTGACCTGTGTTACCCTGTACCACTTAATACCATCCCCGTGACATCATCTCGGACCCAGTCCATAATCCTTTTCCAGGCCTGTCTAGGCATAAAGACTCATACTGAGTCCAGCCCAAAGGAGCCCCACATCCATAGCTACAGAAGCTCTGCCATTGGCTGTGACTACTCAGCTCTGACGTGGAGGACTTACAGGGTGCTGTTTGCATTGGAAGCAGAACCAGGCGATACCAAGATCCCATTGCTGGGCCTCCTCCGTCAGTGGCTCTGGCCACATGTATTTCCCAAAAGCTGGCACTAGTCCTGCTGGTCTTGTTCCCCACTCTGTGCCCTGTCTCTAAGGGTGAATATCTTCTCCAGACAAGACAGGGTAAATTGACAGAGGGGCAGGTCCTCCTAGTGCAGTGGCAGGTGATGCCTCTTTGGGGGAAGAGCTCACCCCCTTTCTTCTCTCCTAGCTCCCCGTCAGGGAACTGGGCCAGCTGCTTCTTAATTGCACAAACTTACAGTCCTCTCACACCAGCTCATGTTCTCTGTTTATTCTACAGTCAGTCACCTTTCTTGTTTGGCCCACAAGAGAACGTTTGAAGTGATTGCCTGCTTACACCTGAAGTGCTTCCAGACTGCAGACTTGTTTTGTGCTTGCAGATTTGCATGGAAAGAGAGGGCTGAAAGCTCTATAAGTTGAAAGTTCAGACCTTCACGAGCTCTAATGCTAGTCAGCTGAGGTTCCAGTGGCCTCTAACTACAACTAAGTGGGTTTTAGCAGAAAGATATAACTAAATATTCCACCATTTCTTCATCTTTCAGACTTGTTGGTTGGAAACAGCCTTAGTAGTCCCTGGACCAAAATTCTGACTTGGGGTCTTACCCTTACCTCTTTGGGGAATGAGCCGTAATATCTCCAGACACATTGCAAGGCTGTCTGCTGACTTTATTTCCCAAACCACCCCAAATGAGGTGTTTTATTTAAAGGGCAAGAACACGTGTCTTTAGGCTGACAGAGTCCTCCTGGTTTTACAGAAAGAACGTGTGGTTTTACCCATCTGCTGTGCAGAGAAGTCGGGCTTCAGCGTAGCGTGGCGCTGGGGGAGACAGGTTGTCAGGTGTTGAGGGAAATGGCTGTCTGCACAGTGTTTCCGTCCGGGCCACGCGTTTCCATTGCGCAGGTGTTGGGCTCTAGCGGTAGCAGTTTCCTTTCTCGGTGTTAGAAATTCTCTTTTTCTTGATACTTATGTCTGGAATATGGCAAACACCATTTTCAACACACAAGGTAAACAGTTTAGAGTCTTAATGGGCCTTTATGTTCCACACTTGATAGAATTGGAGATGACATGGTTTGGCCCTACATGAAGTAAAAATACTCATCTAAGGGAAAAGGAAAGATGGACTTTGTATTTTCAGTCGGCAAATAGACTCATATATTTTTCCTCCAAAACGTCTCCCGTTGCTCGGAGGAAAAGGTCTCACGTTTCGCTGTTGGACTTGTGGGGGTCGCTACTAGCCTAGCTGCGGCGGGCGCACTGAATTCTTTGACTGGCCAGCCTGCTCAGATGCAGTGTCTTGAATGGTTTCTTTCCCTCCCGCATGGTTGCAGTTCCTTCTCCTAAGGCCCCTCTGTGCTGCTGACCCTGAATCTGTTGCTCTGTTGCTTTTGCATCGTAGACTTCCAGGTCCTACGGCAAGGGTATCCGCTGCAGGCAGTGACGCCAAAGCTCGAGGGGGGTCAGCGGCTGCTAACAACCGACGCAGCCAAAGCTTTAACAACTATGACAAGTCCAAACCAGTCACCTCCCCACCCCCACCGCCACCACCGAGCAGCCACGAGAAAGGTGAGTCACCTTTGGGGTTCTTTTGTTGTCTTTCTTATAGCAGATCCAGGTCCTGTGGGTGAGTTTAGTCGGGGCGGCGTTGCTGATAGGGTTGTGGGAATGGGTCCCAAGGACGTACTTGACTGGCAGGAGCTTTGTTAGCAGAAGCATTAATAAAGTGGGGAGATAATTGTTACGTAGATTCATAGTTGCCAGCAAGAACAGCTGTGTTTGTGTGGGTGGGGCCCATAAGAAACCTGGCTACAGGTAGAAGCAATGTAGATTTGCAACTTAAAAGTACATTTTTGTAGAACATGCCCTGTATAGCAGGTGGTTTTTGCAGAAATGCAAGTTTCTTGAGGTGTGCACTTTGTGAGCTAGTAAGCTTTTCACCCATCAGAAATGATGTGAGGGAAGTGACAAGGGACTTTCCACCCTTTGAAAAGAGTCAGAAATGTGGGTTGGCTAAATGAAGGTCTTGACTACATTTAAGGAGTAGGCAACGTTGCTCTTGGTGTTCTGATGATGGAACTTTTACCAAAAAAGGAAATGCTTTTTTGTCATACACAGCACTGAGCTTTTAGGATGGAGATAAAAAGTGAGTCTCCCTGTGGGGACTCTGGCGCAGAGGCGGTCAAACCGACTTTTGCTTGCTTCAGCGTGTCTCTCCTTAGGCATTGGAGAAGATGAGGGAAACTGAGGCAGCTTAGATGGTTCTTCAGTAAGAGCAGCGCTCCCTTCATTTCTCCCAGGCAGAGTGGGCTGGACTTGCTGGGGGGACATGCTCAGGTCTCGTGGACGCTTTGCGGGGTTTCTCCTGCACTTGCCCTCTTCTTGCAAGACCCAGGAGAGCCGCCTCCCACTCCCTAAAGTGCCCCAGGAGCCTGGACAGCCCTCCGACTGCCAATGAAATCAGAACACCCCCCACCCACCCTCCAGCTCAGGAAGACTTGGTTTAGTGGAGCTGGATATCCCCCTTCCCAGAGTAGCAGAGAAGATGAGAAGAAAATTTACATAAGGCTGACGGATATACACGGCAGAAAGCTTCCCAGACAAGGCGTTGGGAACGGACTCTGCAGCTAGTGGTACAGCTATCAGGTCTCAGCCAGCCGAGACTCTGTGTGTGATCCAGCCGGGGGCTCTGCCCCAAGCGAGCCATTCTTCCTCTCCTCTCTCTTCCCCACACCCTTCCTTCCCCTCACCTCCCTTCCTTGTCTTCACCATACCCTCATGCTTTTTAAAAACACTTTTTAAAAGGTTGTGTTTATTTTTGGAGAGAAGGGAAGGGAGGGAGAAGGAGAGGGAGAGAAACACCTATATAAGAGAGAAGCATCTATCGGTGCCTCTCGTACACACCCCACCTAGGGACTGAGTCTGCAGCCCAGACATGTGTCCTGACCTGGACTTGAACCGGTGACCTTTCTCTTTGTGGGATGACGCCCAAGCAGCTGAGCCACATTGGTCTGGGCCCAAGTATGTTCTTTTTAAACGTGTGTTTAAATTACAGAAATAATGTATGCTTTTAAGATGGTACGAGTATATATCAAATAAAAGTTCTCTTTCATATGCTCCCTGAAGTATTCCAATGTACGCACAGTATCCTATGCGTATCCTTTAGCACTTTCACGATATGTTTATGTGTGGGTATGTGCCCGTTTAAATATATAGAAAGGTTTTTGTTTTTTATATAAACAAATAGCTAAATTTTATTGAGTCCCTACTGTGTGTCTCATTGAATTCTCCCAAACCAGCTGTGTCGATCCCCACTTTACAAAGGGTGAAACGAAGACAAAGAGAGGTTGAGTACTTGCTGAGTGCACCCCAGAGGTAGAGAGGTGTAGTTGGGAGCAAACCCAGGCGGTTTGGCTCCAGAGCCGTGATTAATATTGTGCTTTTCCTGGACGAGGCAAAGCAATGCTAGAGGCTTTACCCACTGAGGGCTGGTTATAGACGCACAGGATGAGCAAGGGGGAGAGTTGGAAGGTGTGAGGGAAAGTCTGTGCCCCCTGTCGGGCCGTCCCACCCTTGTCCCGTGGTCATTTGAGGAGAAACTCTCAGATATTAAGTGGTCTGAAGGATGGATATGAGACCTTACCAGGGGTGTCCAACCTTTTGGCATCTCTGGGCCACACTGGAAGACGAAGAGTTGTCTCGGGCCACACATTAAATACATTGTGACACGCAGTCACAAAAATCTCATAGTGTTTTACGTAAACTTACAGTTTTGTGTCGGGCCACATTTATAGCCATCCCGAGCCATGTGCAGCCTGTGGGCCACAGACTGGGCACCCCTGCATGAGACCAAAAGATTGAAAAAGTCAAGGAAAAGGTCCTTGTGGCTGGAACAGGTGTAGGAGGATGCATGGTCGGTGGCTGGGACCGTGTCCTCGAGCCTGTCACAGATCAGGGCCACTCAGGCAGCCCAGCCAGCTGCTGTGCATCAGTGCTGGGACAGCCACCAGCCCGCCCTGTCCTGGGCAGGAGTTGCCGAGTGTGCGTCAGGCAGCCAGGGAGCCCTGAGACTCCCTAATAGGCTGTGCTGCGAATCCAAGAGAGGCATCACCCCAGGGGAAGACTTCGGTGTCAGAGAAAGAAAAGAAGAAAGGGACTTTGATGTTCATTTTCTTCCTTGATCATCACAAACATTCTGTGAAGTAACTAATATTGACTTTATTTTACAGATAGAGGACATGAGGCTAATTGAGATTTTGTAGCTTGTTCTCCCTGGCAGTTGAGCACTAGAATTCATGTCCTGGTTCAGCTCTGGGTTTGAACTCTGGCTCTGGCCTGTCCCCTGGGGTGTCTGGAGTGAGGATCAAGTGAGGTAACACACGTGAGGATGTGCCGTGAGCAGTGGCGCCCACAAAGCCTCGTTAAGGATTCCGAGTGACCGCAGTAGTGGGCGGTGGTTCAGCTGCATCGGAGCTGGGGTAAAGCAGGCCTGGGGCAGGTCTGGAAATTTTTTATACTAATACTTCTCCACCATCCTGAGGCGAAAAGACCGTGTGGTTTTTGTATTCCTCCTCCTTTCTTTCCGGTCCCTAAGTTCTCTCCTTTGAGTCTGGTCTCAACTGCAGCTTGAGTGGTAGTTAGCCAGCTTACTCACGATACAAAGCATGTGCCAAGGGAGCAGGAAAGGCCCAACCTCCTCACCACGTGTAAGACACGGCAGGTACGCGGTGCACGAGAAAGCGTCCTTCACCCCAGGAAGTCTTGGAGAGAGACACGCGTGTGAGCTGGTGAATCGCAGTCTGGGGCGGTCGGCGCTGTGTTGAGGTGCGGACCACTTTCCAAAGAGAGCGAGTTTGTGGTACGGTCTCAGAACCTGTGTGTCGTCAGCGCTTCCGTGTGAGTCGGTCCAGCCCTGACTGTGTTGCGCCCTGGCATTCCACTCCTACGTGAACCAGTTTACACGGATTTTTATTGGTAACCCGTTGGCTCGGGAATTCCACACTTAGCAACGGACCTAATCGCCTCAGTGAATGAAGTGAGAAATTCACCACTGTGTCAATAAGTGACAAAAACTTTTCAACACTCAGTCCCAATTTTTAAAAGCAGCTGAGAGGAATAAAAGGAAAATGTAACAGGCCATTTTTTAAACCCCACAGAGCACTTGATGCTTTGGGGGGACATGCGGAAGGTTTTTTTCTTGACATCGTGTCCAAAGATGCAAGTCCCGTCCTGCTAGCACCTGTAAATTTCGTTCTGATTACAGTGAACCACCACCTGAGTTGGGAAGCAGAGGGAGAGTCATAACACTTCATAGCTAGAAAAACCCAGGGCCTTCCCCAGAATTCATCTGCCTGTTCTGCAAGGTGACTGAGCTGCTCACTTGGCGGTTGGCGAACCCAGTTCTTTATCTGAGTCAGTGGTTAGGAGATGTGACTGAAGGAGTCGCTGTGTCCTGCCATTAAGCAGGGTCCTGACATCAATCCAGCGTGGGCTGGAGGGATGAATCCAGCTCCTGGTCGCGCAGAAAAGAATACGGGCGGGTGCCTCTGTTCCTGGGCTCTTTCGTGTGTTCGTTTCTTCACTCTGTGTGTCTCCAGCACCGGGCTTATCGTGGTGACGGAGAGAACTGGGGCGTAGACTCTGCTCTCCAGGGGCTCACGGCCTCGGCGGGGGCCAGCACTCACATGTCTTGTAATGGAGACGTGCTCAAAGTTGCATGGGGTGAACTTAGCCAGGAAGGCTTGGGGAGGACTGCAGAGAGGCAATGTCATTGGTGATGGTTTTTCTCTCCAGTTTTTTGCTGATAGAAAGACAAGGAGAGGCTGGGGAGCAGTGACTCACCCTGTGCTTCTGGTCCAGGGGCCAATCTCAGGACATCGGCTGGGGTCCCTTTATTAGTGCACTCTTGTCCTGTGGAGGGCCTGTAGAGAGGAACTTCTGCAGGGACATTTCAGGGGTGGGGTGGGGCCTCCCGTGGTCATCAAGAGTCTGCCGTCCCAGAGCTGTAGTCCCGGGCCAGGGGGTGCGTGGGTGCCTGTCAGTGCCCAGTGGGTAATCATCTCTGTTCGGGAGTCAGCTGGGAGGTCACTGGGACCCTTTAACCAGAGCTGTAATTGTCTAAGGGCTTAAAAAGCCAGCCTAGAGGTCTGAACCAGGAGGTGTCATTGAATTTGAAGAATTCCTAGGTGATCATCTGGAAAGGGAACTCAGTGAACCATGAGACCATTTGTTGAGGCCAGGCAGGTAGAGTGAATTAGTTTGGTCACTACCAAACTTGGGGACCTCACATGCCACTGGAGGAAAAAAAAAAACCCCAAAGCCTAGCACGTGTTGGAGAATTTGCACCATCAGAAGAATAGTTCTCTCAGGAAGAAAGGTTCAGGGTCTTGGAACTAAACAGAAGTGTTCACCTTGAAGGTAGAAACTGAGTTTGAGGTCAGGCGTTGCCCCTTCCCAGGAGTGTGGCTTTGGGC
>PVKM010011423.1:0-33324 GCA_004027735.1 Carollia perspicillata
CCTTATATCACATAAGATAATATTCAGTGGTGTGACACCAGGGGACAAAGGTCATAGGTTCACAATTATGCCTAATTTACCCAGGCCATATGATAAACATATGTGTAACTTCACTAAAAACAAAGAAAAATACCAGTTGTCTTCTGCAGTTTTTACCAGACAATGTGCTATACTTATTGTCTTTGTTCCTCTGTATCCAATATGTCTGTTTTTCATCTGATGGTTTCATGGTGTTTCTCTTCATCTCTGCATTGTATTAAATGTTTAATAACTTTACCACTATCCTATCAGTTTCTGTGTCTACATGTGTGTTTTTCTCTCTGTTGTTTCTGTTTGTTTGTTTTGGTTTCAGTTTTCATTCTCTTTGAAGTTCTCTGAGCTTGAATCTTTGATTTAATATCTTTTGATGCTTTTGAAAATCAGTAGTCCTTCTACTTTTAAATATTTCTTTGGCTTCTTTTTTATTTAATCTTTATTGTATTTTCTCCCATTACCATTTAGTCCTCTTAAACTTCCTTCTCCCCTGTTTTCCATGTCTGTGAGTTCTTTTTCCTTTTTGTTCACTCCCTCTCTTTTTTTATCTATTCTTCTATGCCTCCAATTAGGCATATGTTCACATTTTATATTAACCTATATAATATATTCTGCTATTTTTCTCTTTTTTATTTCAATTTCTATAATTATGATTGACTTATTTACATTTTCATTGATTCTTTTCTGAACTATGTTGAGTCTTATGATAAGTCCATCAACGTCTTACTTCGTCTTTCTTGCTCTGTTTTTACATTAACTCTTGCATTTGACCCATCCCTGTTGTTTTCTTGTCTCTACTGAAATCCTCTGTCTCTTCATGGAGTATGTTGTCCACGTTTTCCAGGAACATAATACTCAGAGTATTTTTAAGTTTTTTAACTTATAAGTTTACAATCTGAATTATCTCTGGGTCTTCTGTTGAGTGCTTTGTTTCTTGCTTCTCTTGTAATTTTCTTATAATTTTATGTATCATAATATTTAATGGCATGTGAGATCACAGTGTGTAGAATTATAGAGACTGAGGAAAAAGGGTTTTAGTGACTGGAAATGGCCATACTTTTTTTTCTACTAGGTCTTTAGCAGGGAGATAAGTCAATATTGTCATGAACTGTGCACAATTTGGGTATTGTTTCTGCTACACATATTTCCCGTGCACTACCAGCTTTAAATCCCTGTTATTATTGTGTGCTTAGGCTTTCGGTTGGTTCGTTGGGAGATTTTCGTCAGTGTTGCAGCTCTACCCTCAGCATAAGGCCACTGTTGTTCTTCCCCACCTCACAGATGATCTCTCCAGCATCTTTATCTTCCCCAGGAGATACTTTCTCATTACTTTCCTTCACTGGTATAGTGGTGGAAGACAGGGAGGTTATCTGTTCTTGTGGTTCAGCCTCATTTTGGAGTCCTGTGTCTCTGGTGCTCACGTGCCTTCTCAATTTTTCTGCTTTTTCTCCAGTGATTTCTAATTTTCTGGGTCCTTCACCTAGTGGTATAAGGCCTTTGTTCTTTTTTTATTATAATTTACATTCAATATTTTGTATTAGTTTCAGGAATACAGATAGTGGTCAATCATATAATATAAAAAGTGTTCCCCCTAATATTTCCAGTATCCACTGGGCTCCATACATAGTTATTACAATGATCTGTTTCTGTTCTGCTTTTTTGTTTATGTTATTATTTAGATTACACATATAAACAAAATCATAAGGTATTTGTCTTTCTCTGACTGGCTCATTTCACTCAGCATAATACCCTCTCGGTCCATTCATGCTATGCAAATGGTAAGATTCTATTCTTTATGACTAATACTCCATAGTAATATGTACCTCAGTTTTTTTATAAGACTTTTGTTCTTTATGGACAAATGGACAGGGTAGATCCTTCTACTTTCTTTGCAGCTGTGGCAGCTTTCCTTATTCAAACTTAAACTGCGAGGGAAGGATTTCTCTGCTCTCCCACCCCACTGCCAGTACATCCCATGTACACCCAGGGAGGCTGTAAGGTTGAGCTTGCAGGTAAATGCTGCTCCCAGTGTTCTATATTTGCATGTAGCCTCAGCTCGAACATTAGCAGTACACTAACGTTTCAGTGGAATTCTTTTTATTTAGATTTTATTTATTTATTTCTAGAGAGAGTGGAAAGGAGGGAGAAAGAGAAGGAGAGAAACATTAATGTGTAGTTGCCTCTCATATGCCCCCAACTGGGGACCTAGCCCACAACCCAGGCATGTGCCCTGACTGGGAACCAAACTGGCGATCCTTTGGTTCACAGGCCAGCACTCAACCCATGCAATGGAGCTCTTATCAGCTTTCATATGGTCCTTGTCCAAACCCCTGCCACAGGTAAACTAGTGCTGGTGTCCCATTTTTTCTTATATTTCACACTAGTTTCCTCTGTGACCTCAGCTCTCTGTTGGATTCAAGTAAAATAAAATTTATTCAGTCTTGTTAGGATGGGAGAGACACTCTTTCCAGCTTTCTACTTATTTGGAGAAGTCTGAATCCAATTATTGTAAAGACACAATGAATAATTGTATGTCTGGAGAGATAAAACCTTGAGGAAAGTAGCATGTCTTATTTACTGATCTCTCTGTCATGCTAGCATCCAGACTTAGGGTGGGCATGTTGTAGAAGCTCAGAAAATGGCTTCGAATTGTATTTATAAGTTTATCAATATCACAACTGGTATATGGTTAGACCAAACAGTTTCAACTAGGGTGATTTTACTCTCCCTCTATCCAAGAGATATTTGACAGTGTAGAGGGATTTTTCATTATTATCAGATTTGGAGGCTTTTTTGCATATATGGGGGGTGCATATAACTGGCATATGCAGCTAAATGCCTTTTATAAAAAGACTTTTAAACTTTATTGTTGTTCAAGTACAGTTTTCAGCCTTTTCTCCCCACCTCTCCCCACCACCCCAGCCATCCCCACCTCCTTCCCCTGATCCCACCCACCCTTGGTTTTGTCCATGTGTCCTTTATAGTTGTTCCTGCAAACACTTCACCCTTTCCCCCCCATTATCCCCACCCACCTCCCCTCTGGTTACTGTCCAAGATATAATTTAAATATCTTATTGATGTAGACCCTAGCCCACAGGGTCCATATGTTGTGAATGTGACAAACAAATGCACTGGGACTACAGAAGTCCTGCGAAGAAAAAGAGACGGCATGACTGCTGAGTGAGAGAGAGCGCCCCGACCCCTGCCTGGACAAGCTTTTTTTTTGCTTTTCTGGGCACATTACACCAAGGATGGTCCTCATTTACTGTGCACAGATTTGCTGTGGGTGATTATCTTTTACAGATGACAAAGGAAAGAATGGTGCTAATTACTTTAGAGAAGGATGTTACAGATTAAGGGAAAAAGTGGTTGAACTGGTTACACTCCATACTTGGGAGGTTTAGCACAGATTTTAGGAAGTCATTTCAAATATATGCAGTAAACATTTGCCACCTCAATCCAGGGTGAGGGAGTTTTAGCAAAAGCTAAAGTCTCATAGCAGCCTAGGTACAATGCAGGCCTGATTCCGCACGGGAAAACCTACCCGTGGATGTGGGTCCTGTGTGCCGGACCTCGCTCCCCTCTGGCCTTTCCAAGTGGGAGCTGGGTTACATTCCCCACTGCCACGTGGAATGGTCCCCCATATCTTACAACACACTGGACAGCATGTTCACACAAAGAATTACTTAGCATCAAATATTAATTGTGTTGAGACTAAGAAAGTCTGGCTTATACTAATGTGGAAATTAAAGAGAACATTATGCATAGTCCAGATTATGTTAAGAAAAATTCATGTGATTTTTTTCATAAATAAACAAATGTAACAGGAAGTCTTATAAGCTATATTAAACCCACTGACTTCTATCTGCATGCATAATATAAGATATATTTTGCTACAAGTAATAATAACTCCAATTCAAAATAATATAACCAATAAGAAAATTTACTATATCGGCTTAACAGGGAGTCAAAAAGTAGGGCAGGATATCTTCAGAGTGTGGTTCTTCTATGATTTTCCTGATTTTTCTTTTCTTTTTTCACAAGATGTCTTTGTCCAGAAACTAAATCCTTAGAAAAATACAGAGTGGCTTCCAGATCCAGGGGAAGCAAGCTTTCTTGCCATGCCTTATATAAATTAAGTTTCATGATTTTATTTCTAATCAGTCAAATTCAAAATTAATAAGCAGTGGAAAATTTTATTTCAGTAGAAACTTGAGGCAAAGAATCCATACAAAGTTAATTCAAAGATTTTTGAAAATATGAAGGATGTAAAAATGTATTTTCTAAAACTGTATCTGTTGCAAAGGAAAGTCTGAAAGGATATAAAACAAAATATTAAAGAGATTATATATGTTTAGAATTTTAGTGATATATTATCTTTCTAGGATAATATTTCTACCTGTGTATTGCTTCTATGCATTACTTCTAAACTCTTCAAAAAAAAATGAAAGGGAAGGCAGTTCCAATGAATTCCTAATAAGTTACACCTTGTTAAGCAAAAAAAGAGAAAGTTTACCACTCATTAACAGAAATATTCAAATCAATCATTTTTGGGTGTGTCACTTTCATGTATTTTGCCATAGAAATATAAGCAAATATTGTGGCCTAACTTATTGACTTTGTGTGGATCACTAACAAATTGTATTCATATTTAGTTCCCACCTGCCATCAGGCAGTCTTCCTTTATATTTTGGTAGAATTTTATTCTCTGCATGTTCAACTCTGAAATACTCATTATTCTTTCTTTTTTGAATTTTTTTTATTGTTGCTCAATTACAGTTGTCCTCATTTTCCCCCATTGCTCCTCACTGCCCTTCCCAACCCTCTCTCCCACATTCAATCCTCTCCTCCATTGTCCTTGTCCATGGTCCTTTACACAGGTTCCTCGACTTGACCCTTCCCATTATTCCTTCTTGATATGCTCTTCCTTCCACGTGTATTCCCTACATCTGTTAATTTTCAATTCATCTGTACCTACTGGCCAGAAACTTTGGAGTCATACTTCATTCCTCCTTTGTCTTGATTTTCATATGTTCTGAAGGGAATCTCTAGCATATCTTGTGTATCTCTGCCCCATTTTTCACCCCACTGAAATTGCTCTATTTTATATTTGCATCATTCCCACATAAATCATTGCAATTTCAGCCCCTTTGACTTTCATGGCTCCTCATCTATTATTTATTTAAATTATCCATCATAGTTTATTTTTCCCATTATAAATGAAATCATGCCATTTCATATTTTTTAAAAAATGCAATAGTGTCTTATACTCTGCAAAATTAAGTAGGAATCTGATATAGCCTTGCCTCTAGTCTCATTCTCTTCTATGTCTATATGTCTTGATTCATGTTAGTCACAGATCAAATGTCTTTGTCTACCTACAGCTAAAGTCTATTTTCAAGTAATTCTGAGTGTTTAAAATGGTAGACATTTTAATAAATGTTTTACACTTACTAATTCTCACATATAACCTATGAAATAGATTTTTAGTATGATTTTTCCAATTTAATAGATAAAATACTTAGTCACAAAGGGAATGAGTGGCCTAAAGTCATACAACTAGAGGACAGTGGAGCCAGCTACACATTCAGGCTGTCTGGCTTCAGGACCCAAGCTTGTGGTTACAGAACTACATTTCTGACTTTATTAACCACTGGAGCACCAAAACAAACATTTAATATTTCTAATTTTTAATTACTACCATATGGTTTTATTTTAGTGGTGAACTTGTCTCCCCAGTGCTTTGAAAGTTTTAAAGCAAGATTTTTATCTTCATTCTATAGCACTTAGGAGCATTTTGCAGTTCGTTGGCATTAAATGAATTTTTGATGAACCAGTATTTGCTTCACATCTCCTTATCTCAATTAATCTTATAGTTTTCTGACAGGTTAACCCTATTAATTCTGATCATGTCACTATTTTGCTCAAAAGCTTTCAACAGAAACTTACTTCTTTCTGTGTAAGAGCCTTAAATCCTCAAACTGACCTGGGGTATATCTATGGTCTAAACTTAATAGTCTTTTTAAGTGTCAAATTCCATCACCCTTTTTTACAAAGCCTCCACTTCTCCAAAACTTGCTGGTTCATATACACCACTTTCCACTTTCTTGGCCTTGGCTCCATAAATTCTTTACATGTAAAATGTTCTTTCTTTTTCTTACCTCCAAATTATCAATTCTAAAACTAACCTCTTTCATTCACTCATGTAGCCCTATAAAAATGTTTATTACTTTATCTTCACTATTGTATTGGTCCAATATCTGATTTATCATTGTTTCTCCAGCATAATATACCTGAAATACATTGCAAATAGCAAGATACTCAATAAATGTTGACTTAAAAAAGTTGTTAGGGTAAACTGCTAGTATAATTTGCATATACCTAAATTTTTTAAATATGTGTAGAAAATTTTTCAAAGACTTACATGAGAGAGCAAATCATATGGTTAAATCATACACAGTGGTCTTCTGAGGAAAATTAAATGGATCTGAAATATTAAACCTAGAGAAATCAGTAACCCTGATGCCTTTTACTACATTAATTGTGAGTAATATTTAAAACATAATTAGTTGCTGCTGGCTTGTGTGGCTCAGTGGTTTGAGTGCTGGCCTGTGAACCAAAGGTTCACTGGTTTGATTCCTAGTCATAACACATGCCTGGGTTGCAGACTAGGTCCCCACTTGGGGGAGTGCAAGAGGCAACCACATGTTGATGTTTTCCTCCCTCACTTTCTCCCTCCCTTCCCTTCTCTCTAAAATTAAATAAATAAAATATTTTTTAACATAAAATATAATGGGTTGAAAGCGCATTAAAAAGTTGTCTTTTAAACCAAAGCATATTGTTATGGAGAGAGTTTTTATGTCCATGAAAATTGGAACAATCATTTTTTAGGACTATATGTACTCCACTGTCACTCTTAGAAACACTGTGATTAGAGAGAAAAATATTTATAGGTGTTTAGAAAATATGCTATCTTTAGACATAATATATCATAAAACAGACATGATATTAATATAAAAATTTAATTCACTTCAATACAACCTCAAATAAGACTTTTTAATTTAATAAGAAAATATAGAGACAAATATATAGATGTATTAGAGGGGAAAATAGTTTACTGTGCTAGTGGGTTTTGGATTTAAGTTAAAAAAATAAGTTAAATGCCAAAATCAAATGCTAAACTCTCAGGTTCTTCTGAGTTTAATCTTATGATTCTAAACTTACTAATAACTTGACTTTGTAGGCAATTCTCCCATGCAAAGAAGTAAATTTCAGAGGTCATTTTTTGGCTTATACTTCTAAACTGATGCATTGCTTTTTGCTTTCCAATGATTTAAGGTGGAGGGAGAAAAGATTATACTCATTCATCTTCTTAATGATATCTGCCTTCCAGACCATGCTCTGCATCTTTAAGTTAAATTTTCAAATAGCAAATATTTCAATAGAGAAGTGCCCTTTCTAAGGGAATATTTTTGTGGCATGATAATTTTTGAGATATTCATTTATGATTTCTCCCTATATTTTTGCCATTTCTTTTCTTGTAGGTTTTGCTCTGCTTGACTTATGAAAGATTTGTGGTGGGTCTTCCAGGTCTTTGTTTCTAAACAAATTTACTGAGACTATTGAGAACATATATTTGAGCTGAGAGAAAAACCAGTAAGAATAAGAAAATAGGAGAATAACCATTGATGGAAAGTATTTCCTCCAGTATTAAAAATATATATTACCCTTATTCACAGCCATATCTCAGGCTTTTGAAGATAGAGAAAAGTGGAGAGTTTGGATTACCCTCAAAGACAAAGCATGCACTGAATGGTGTGTATAGATAGAATAACAATGGAGAATATCCCATCAAAGTGTCACTATGAGGAATATTATTTCAGCACCAGCTAGCCTTGTGCAAGATGAGTCACCATTTGAAAACTGAGTAGTCTTCTCCTATTGGCTGGAATGAAGGATTATTGTATATGTACATATGCGTGTTTGTGTGTTTAAAAGTGAATTTATTCTTCTTTATCAGCAATCATTTATCTGCTTGCTCCTCTATTGACTGAGGATATACTTCTCAGTCAAACTTGCATTAATATAATCTTAATTTTTTTGGTTGTACACATAGAAGTGCCTAGCAGGCATTCCTAAAAGGACCATTAGAAAATTTTCAGAGCAGGAAAAAGTTACTTGTACAGAATACAACTGTACAGGGATTCTTAGCACCAAAGTGGGGAGCCTGCATACAACTGCCCATCATTACTATGCTTAAAACTAGAAATAGAGCTAAAGGAATGAGGTATTAATATAAGAAAACTGGTAATTTAACTGCTCTGGTAGCAATGAGGAGGATAAATCAGTAATGCTATCAGATGTTGTAGGAGCAAATTACCATGATATGATGAGCTTAAAGTTAATATAACACTAAAAATAAGACAAACAGATGGATTGGAGCAATATTAAAGAGATACACAGGGCAAATTGTTGGGGAAACAAATAGCTATAAAAAAAAGAAAAGAGGACGTTCAAGGTTGAAATGCAGATTTTTAAGAACCCATAGGTAGTTGAGTTATTCTCTGACATAAAAGAGATAGAGCATATTTGAGACAAAAATTTAGGAATTCTAATTTGGACATGCTGTGTAGAGAAACCTATGAGATATATAAATTTAGAGCTTCACAGTTAAGAATAGAGTTCTAAGCTGGGTAGTTCAAGATTTGAGACTTTTTATCTTACATTTTTAAGACAGGAATGTCTTAGCAGCAGAAAGTTAAAGAAATATAAATTATTATCAGGACTCACAAAGGTGTGAAAATGGTCATAAATGATATTAAACCTGTTTTGACTAATGTTTAATCATTTCTTTCCCCGCAGCAAGAATGATAACATAGCACAATATCTGAAACCTGGAACACTTGTGCAGAATAGGAACATGTATAAAGATACTGCCTTATGCTGGCACATGGTTTTAATTTTCCAACAATTTGACAAATATGCCCTTATTTAATATTCAAATTGACTTGTTTACAGTACACAGAGAGATTAGAGAGATGGTCCTTATTTGGAGGAGAAATTACAGCCCAAAAGAACAGACCTTTAATTCCACTGACTTCCCTTCCTCATTCGCGCATGAACTCCATGCTTTTTATGCCTTATTCCTTTTTATTCAAAGAAATTATAGACAATTTGACAGCTATCTAGTAATTAATTATTCCCTACAAATTATAAATAAAATGCTATCTTTAAGGGATGAGGAAATAATTATTTTTATCTAGATTCAAGAATTGATCATTTGAATCTAACCATAACTAGTACTAAAAACAAGATCACTGAACATGACAGAAATTTATTCTCTCACAATTCTGGACGCTAGAAATTCAGAATCACTGTGGCAACACATCAAGCCCTCTCTAAATCTGAAGAGGAAGCCTTCTTTGCCTCTTCTTAGCCTTGGTTCTCTTGCCTAGAGTCTTTGTACATTGGCTTGAAGCTGTTTAACTCTAATCTCTGCCTTCCTTGTAGCGTGGCGGCGTTCTCCTTTTATCTCTGCCTTCCAATAGCCTTCTTATAAACCTTAGTCCTACCAGAGTTGGTTGGGCTCCACCCTACTCCAGTATCATCCCATTTTAAACAATTACATATGCAACAATTCTATTTCCAAATAAGGTGGATTCTAGAAAATATAGGGTTAGGACTTCAACATATCTTATTTTTGGTGGGGGTAGGGAGGTAAAAATTCAACCAATAATATCAAAATAAGTATCAGAGATATAACTCCAACTGTGTATTATATTGACAAATTATCCCCAGATGATTTTAGAATGTCATTCTTAATTGACAATAAAAGGGGATGAGTTATAATTTTATTCTAATTTACATGTTAATTAATTATTTTATTTTTCTTGATGTAGAATAGTATGAATTAGTTTTAGTATATTTCCCATAATTTTAAAGTATTTTATGATAAAGATGATACAGAGAGATCTGATCAGATTACTGGGGAGAACTAGAAAGGGGCTGTAGGAAGGCGTTGCCCAAGGCAATAGTAAAGAGTCTAGGATAGGATTGGCTGAGATACTGAATGCCTGCAGTGCACATGGAATTATGTGCTGGAAGATTTAAACAGTGGGAAGGCAGAAACTCTCTCTCTCTCCCCTGAGGATGCCTGGATAATTGTGCTACAGCTTCATGTGTTTTTCAAAGGATGATATTTTAAATGGGAGGAGGAACTCCTGAGTACTGCCTAGGACTGGTCTGGTGTGACAGGGGGTGGCAGGGTCATTTTCTTTGGGCGTTCTAGAGAGGATGAGACCTAAGATAGAAGACTACCATTCTTCCACAGTTGTGTAGCTTTTGTATATTATGTTGTTTCAGTTTGTAAATTAACCTTATAGATAAAAGATAATGGAAAACTAACAGGGGACCTGATAGGAGAACTCAAGAGTTAAAGATTTTAGCCTCAATTGATAGGCTTAAGTGATTTAAGCTGGAACTCAAGGCTTGAAAAGATTTAAGCCTTAGTTTATAGACTTAAGTGACTAATTCATGTGGAAAGCCATTTTTCCAAAATTGTGTAGCTTTTGAGTAAAGACTCCTTTCTTTCCTCACCAAGCCTCTGCCTCCAGAATTTTGCCTAGAGAGTAGCAGAGGGCAGCAAGACCCCGTTTGCTGTCTGATGACGAAGACATAGGAAAAGGATGCA
Organism: Carollia perspicillata; assembly: GCA_004027735.1. Classification (NCBI taxonomy): domain Eukaryota; kingdom Metazoa; phylum Chordata; class Mammalia; order Chiroptera; family Phyllostomidae; genus Carollia; species Carollia perspicillata. The sequence goes on from PVKM010011423.1 coordinate 10,724, forward strand.
CTAGATTGATTTTTGACAGGGGAAATGAATTTGTGTTTTGTTTATAGAAAAGGTGGAAATATTTTTCCATGTGAAAATATTATATATATATCATTATGTAAATATATACTTACAAATATTTTACACAAACACAAAATTTTTAATTTGATACTAATTTCATATAAATTCAGATTATCTGCTTAAAACATCAAATAAGTTATAAAAATAAATACAAAATAATGCTGTATTTTGGTTTTCATCTATTTTATAAAGAGCTACATTTAATATTGCTTTGTAGACTAACAGAACATTTATTCAAAGTATACTGTAAAAATATGTAGTAGTACTATTTATAAAATTCTATTCAAAACATGAAAAAAATCACTGCGTTTTATTAAATTTATTAATAAATTTATTAAACCTTAGATGCCATTTTCTTTTAAAGTATACCGAGTGGATGTTTATTTGACTATAGCAACACAAACTTACGAGGCAGATTGAAATTCAGTGGTTAGGAATTCACTTTTTCCTACCATTTCTTCTTAAATATAAATTGGTTCCATTTTCACTGTTCATACATTAAAGATATTTTAAATAATTATAATTCATCTGCATAATGCATGGGAATTATAGTGGAAAATAAACATTTTATTTTTCTTCTATAAATATTTGCTGTTCAGTAGTATCTGTCAATTATTGTTACTGAACACAAGCAAACACAAACACACAGAAGCCAAGAGAATCATGGCCTCTCTCAGTGTCAAAAGTACTCAGAACAGACTTTTTCAAGTGGTCTTTAAAATTATGTTGGCAAACCCTGTTCCAGCACCAGATACTTAAAGGCAACTTGACTTTACCCAGTCCTGAACTCTTGAAAAGTGAATCATTGACAGGACTAGTCCTTCACTTATGCAAATTAAATAATGAGCTAGGAACCATTTCATCTGCTCCTCCCAAAGGAGCCATTGCCTAAGGCCATCAGAGCTTAAGATATAGCTGTTGGCCCTTCAAAAGTAACTACAGTACTTTGAAAAACTAAGATGGTTGGAATTAAGCTAGTCAAAGTTTCTTTTTGTCTATTATAGGTTAAAAAATATTTTATGGGGTGATTTAAAATCCTTATCAAGATAAATTTACAGGAAACTTGGTGAAATAGATAAAAGCTAGAAATGCGTGGATATCTGGCTGGGTTAAATAGTCCCCTGTTTAACATCCTGAAAAGGTGCTCAAGATTATTAATCATCAGAGAAATACAAATCAAAACCACAATAAGGTATTATTTCACACCAGTCAGACTGGTGAATAAATACCAGTCTGACCACAAGTTAAATAAGAAGTCCCCTATTTAACTCCTTAAACTCTCAGTCTATTTAATCTTTCCTTATCTTGTAAATAGAAAAATGATCAATGTAATTTCCTTTCTTATAGGTCTGTTGTTAAGACTAAATAAGACAATTCATGTAAATCAATTGGCACATATAAAATGCTGTATAAGTTTTAGTTATAGCAATCATTAGTATAGTGGCTTTATAAAACTGTTTCCATGAGAAAAATATGGAACAATTCTTTTAAATGTTGAAATCCTGTGTATTTCGATTTTTTAAAATATATCTTGATAAATTCTATAATTATATTTCCTGAATATGCTTTGCTGAAGGTCAGCTCCTAACCTGGCTTCCTGGAAACCAAACTGGAGAGGGATTTTGACAGACCTGTGCCTTCCTGGGGCTCAGTCACTACTTCTTCTTAGTCACATTCCATTATTTTCTTTTAAGGCAAGGCAGTCTTACAAACTCAGAGACCAAAATAACCACAAAAGATGGTTTAAAATTGAAACGTATTACCTAAAAGCAGTTCATGGGGAGCAGTCATTTCCTAGGCCAGTATTTTGCCCTAACAAATGTCAGTCTTTACCTTAACTAAGCTTGTCTATTGTCTTTTTACATCTATGATAACATAGATTTAGAATGTCAAGGTTACTTCCCCTTTTTCCTAAACTCTTCAGGGCTAGCCTAGACCACAAATCCCCTCATTGTTATGTTAATTGTTAATTGTTAACTATTCTTTACCCACCTATGTAAAAGAAGTATGTGTGTCTATACTTTTACCTTTTATCCTATTTTAGAGGTTCCTGGCTTTGCTTTCTCCTGCCTCCCCTAATCTATCACCAAGGGACTATACCAGTAACTCTCTTGAGGCTCCTCTGATGCTAATGTATAAAATAAGGTGCTAAACTGACATTCTCTGGAGCATTTCTCAATTCTTTGAGATGTTGCTTCCTGTCAATTATCAGCTTTGCTCAAATAAATTCACCAAAAATTCTCAACAAAACAAAATAAAATAAAATACAATACTCATCTCAGTCATCTGGGACTTCTGTAACAAATTAACATGGACTAGTTGGTTATGACATTTATTTCTCATGATTCTAGAGACTAGAAATCCAAGATCGGGGTGGTAGCATGGTCAAGTTGTTGGTGAGAGCCCTATTCCTGGTTACATCTTCACAAGATTTTTTTCTTGCTGCATGCTCACAGAAAGATGTCTCATCTACTCTTTTATTAAGGGCACTTATCCCATCATGAGGGCCCTATCCTTGTTAGCTTATCTAACCCTAATTACCTCCCAAAGGCTCCCCCTCCAAATATCAGCATAGTAGGTGCTAAGGTTTCAACATATAAATTTTGGGAAGACACTAGCATCCAGTTCATAGCGCTAGTTAATTTCAAAATGATTGGTTCAGTGGAATTCATGTTATGCTTTTTATTAGACCAGCCTGCAGTTAATACATAGGAGGGCTTCTACTGTTAATATCTCTATCAACAGTAAAGTGTTTGTATTTTAAACTACAGGATTTATATTTTATTGTTCAAAATAGTAAAAGTAAGCCTCTTTGGCCGAATTGTAATCAGTCTTAACCTTTATAGCTTATAGGTTATGGAAATGGTATACAATAAAATTTAATTTAATAGAAAGTCTACAGATAAGGGAGAAAAAAACAAGAAATATGATATTATTTCTTTATATGAATTTTGAAACTTTATATGTTTCTTGAAAAACGAGAAACATAATATTACTTCTTTATATGAATTTCTTTATATAAACCTTCAAATCATTTCACATTGAAAATATAAGAAGGTTTAAGTTTATTTGTAGCTTTCCAACATGAAAGAAAAATCCAATTTATATAATAAAGTTATACACTTTTTCTTAAGATTACCTTTATCTGCCCCAAACTACTTTTATGTAAATACGGGGTGAAGGAGAAAACTTAGGGGTGATGAAATGGTCAGGAAATAACTGACTTGTGCAGAGGTAAATTCAGTTGAATACATCACTGTTACTGTCTATTTACCACAGGGACTAGCAAAAATTTGTCTTTACCAAGAGCTCAAGGACCTTCTGATCCTTGAGAAACCATCTAAAACCTCTGTCTGCCATTCCATTCTTAGGAATGTTTGTCCTTAAGAAAGAGCACAGTAAGAAAAGAAAAAAGAAATTAAGTTGAAAAGTGTTATAAGGGATAGGCCATCACTAACTAGTACATAAATTAGTAAAAGAAAACAAAATGGAGAACAAGTAAAATGATTCATAGAGTGAAGAATAAAGCCCTTATCTGAGTAATCCACAAAGTAAAATATTTTATGATTTGTATCTATCTTGAGTTTTATTCTCCGACCTCCTACTATAGGTAGCATAATTGACCAAGGAATTTAGCAGCTGAACTTTCAAAATTCATCTCTGTGTTTGCACCAAGGCCACACTTCAGCAACCTAGGAAACATGAACCTCCTGATTGGCTGACTCTAATTTAAAGACTCTACATGGTCTTCCTAAAACTTCCACATAGTGAAAGGACATTTGTAATGCTTCTATCCAATATTCTCTCTCTGTCTCCTTCATTCATGGTCAGATTTTATAGTAATATGACACCTTTCTCAGACTGGAAAAGGCAAAATTATAGATTTGAAGAGATCGGTGGATGGCAGGGATTAAGGGAGGGGCACGGGTAAGGTAGAGAACAGACAATATTTGGGGTAGTGAAACTATTCTCTATGATACTATAATGGCAGGTGCATGTCAATACATATTTGTTCAAACCCATAGAATGTACAATATAACAAGAATCAACTCTAATATAAACTATGAACTCTGGGCGATAATTATGTACCTATTATAACAAATGAAGCACTCTGGGAGATGTTGATAATGGTGAGAATGCCCATGTGTGGAGGCAGGGAATTTTTGTACCTTCTGTTCAATTTTTATTCTAGAGAACTTTAGTATTTCAATGAAGATACTAAGTCATTATTCTAAGTCTATATTACATTTAAATAAATAATTCCTGTCCTTTTTACCAATCTCTGGCATTGAGAGACACCTTTCCTCTGGTGGTGGGCAAAGCAAAGCTAGTATGGGTTGGGGGAAACCCCGGAAAAAAAGGGGAGTCCTTTCGGTAGTAGTATATCGTTCACACACACCCTGGGTCTGTTCTGTAACAATAGTATAGTAAGGGTATATATTCATTGTTCTATTTTTCTGTTACATTCTAAATCACACTCCTCTAGAGATCTAATTTACATTAAACTAACATATATAACATAAATATGTCTCAACACTTTAAGACCTAGTGATTGGGGAACAAGACCTGTTTTAAGGTACTTGCATTTCTCAGGGTTCTCCGAAGAAATAGAGTTGGCAGGATGGTAAGCTGGAAATTCTGGCAAGATTTGATGCTGTAGTTTTGAGTCCCAAGGTGTCTGGAGTGGAATTTAATCCACATACAGGGATGTCTTTTCTCTTTAAGGCTTTTAAGTGATAAGACAAGGCCCACTCACATTACAAAAAGAAATCTACTTTTACTGATTTAAATATTAATCACATCTCAAAACTAACTTCATAGCAACATCAGAGGGGTGTTTGACACTACCATCTAGCCAAGTTGACACATAAGATTAACTTCAGAATGCCTACCAGTACCTTAGTAGAATCTACCTTATTCTGTCAGTATCTCTCCATTCCCTTTCTTCAAAAGGTGTGGGAATACCCCCACCTTGTTGAGCTTTCTATCAGTTCTTCTCCATTCCCAGTCTTTTGTATCTCTCTTTATGATATCTGTCTTTTTGAATGGTACAAATTTGTTTTCATAACGAAGGCCCATGCATACTAATTCAGGCCACAAGTCAATAACTGTCTTTTGAATATTCTCTTGTTTGACCAAGAAAATAAGACTTTATGTATAATCAGATTAGGATATGCTGTGTTAATGAGGGATACTCAAGTTTTGGATTTGACAATAGTAACGGTTTATGTATTTCCAACCACAAGTCTTTTGGTAGACAGCTCTGTCACATTGACTTCATTCCAGGATTTAGGTTTTCTTTAGAGCATTGGAGTTCCTGAAGCAGAAAGCAAAGAGAGATTATGAACTACACATCAGCTCTGCCCTATAATGACATCACCAGAGGGAGAATTTATAATCCTCTATAGAAAAGAATTACATGATTGTGGTAAACCACAGTCAAAGATCTTGTCTTAGATATAAACTTTAAGATTTAAGACCCATTTTTTTCTATTAGCCTCTATATACTGTTTATCCTTGGCCCTTAGCTTAAGGGTCTGAAAGCAATTTGACTTTGCGTACTGCGCCTTAAATCAATTTGGAATAATAAGCTTTTTTGTGGTGAGCTACTGGTCTTGTTTAATAGATAACAAGTAGCTGGGAAAAGCATGTCACTCAATTATTATTTCCTGTTAAGGTTATAGCTTCAAATCCACTATAATAACCATTGCAATTTGTAGTGTTTTTAACCCTGGAAAGTACCAATAATGGAACTCTCAGTCAGTTTGGATTGCAGGTCACAAGTAGAAAGCAACCCTTAGGACATAATTATTGCCTCCCATTTCTAACTCTACTTATTCTTGCAAGACTCAGGAAACAGCAGAAAGTATTTGATATTCTGGATTTTTTCTTCCATTGCCCCTATCTTTATAACTCAGTCATCACGAAGGCTTCATCCCAAGCAGAAAAAAATATGACCCAATGTTTCATTGCTGCATGTCAGAAGTCAATATGCTTCTACTCTGCAGTTGGCATGTTCTGTCTGCCAACCTCACCCCAAATTCCTTCCACAGAATTTTTTAAAAGATTTTATTAATTTATTTTTAGAGAGAAGGGCAGTAAGGAAGAAGGAAGGGGAGAGAAACATTGATTTTTAAGAGAAACATCAATCAGTTGCCTCTCACACACACCCAACCAGGGATCGACCTGGTTGCAGTATAATTGACCAATGTGCCCTGACTGGGGATCGAACAGAACCTTTCACTTACAGAACAATGTCCAAACAACTGAGCCGTATTGGTCAGGGCTCCACAGAATATTTTTGATACTTACCAAACTGAATAACAAGATTGTATACTAATTAGAGAATTTGTTCATTCATATATAACAGAAAACTATCTAAAATGTCTTCCTGAAGTCTAAACTAGCAGCTTAAACATTCATATAATTAGCCAGAACTAAAAGTCACAAGATGATACCCAGCTGCAAGACAAATTACCAAATTGGGTTTTGAGAATGAGTCCAGTGGCATTCTGAACACAGTCAAAGTTTTTTGTTACTTTGTTATGAGAAAATTGGTATTGGGTGGGTAAATAGTAGTCCTTGTCATGGTGATCACATTTCTTTGCCAAAAAATTAAAGTAAATGTAAATCTTATAGACTATACAGTTTTAGCATCATAAAATAGGCATGATAACAATAACAGTAGTTTTTACAAATAGTACTACTTTTTCTTCCCTATCACCTTAATCATTTTATCTAATCCTTATAGCAAATGTGTAAGCATATCTTTATATTACTATAATAGATGAAAAAACAGAGAATCCTTTAGCTGGTAAATGGCAGAGTCAAAGATGTAATTAATGTAATGCCAAAGTCAATCCTTTACACTATACAATATTTCTTCTCTCTAAATCTTAATTGCTAGAGACAAAATAGCTTACCATCAACTGTGCTAAAAATAACAAGATCTTTATAAACACATAATCTCCATAGAACTCTTTTAATGAGTAAAAATCAAAACTATAAAACATTAGCATCTCAAACACTTGTCAAAAGAATTCAACCATAAAATGATTTTGATTCAGCATTAACCAAACATCCCATTGAGATATTCAATATTTAAGGGTAAGAATTTAAGGTACATGTTAACTATCAATTTATTTGGATCCCTTGTGTTTTATTCCCATGTTAAAATAATTCATCAAAAAAGTAATATAATTGGAGTATACTATCTTAGCTCCCTGTAGAAAGACTGTCTCATTTGTAACTCAAAACTTTTACTAATTTCGTTTTACTCTTATAAGAAAACTTATGATATTTTTAATCAAAAATAAAATCTGTGAAAACAGTGCTTATTTTTTTACTTGTTACCCATTTTACAAAACATATGATAAATATATAAGATAGGGTTCCAGAGACTGGAAATGCTTAGCTATATATTTTTTTAGTCCTAATCATCAGGGAACTCTAAATTGAACTTAAATGCCCAATTGTTATAACTAGTTATGTGGATATGCAATGGCACTGTTGTCAAATTTCAGTGTATTGATCTTTTTTAGCATGCCAATTTTCTTCAATATGAGTCACTTCCAATTTCTTTTGATATTATCATATATGATATATATAGCACAACTTATATATGTTGCAAATATTCAGACAAATTTTTCTATATTTAAAAGTGTCAACAACATGACTGTTTAAAACACACTCATTTCATAAAGGTTTTTTATGAACATCTATTTAAAATTTTTTGTACTTTGAATTGTCATATCTATTTATTTATTAATTTAATCATTATTTAATTTTTCAATTACAATTGACATTCAATATTATATTAGTTTAGGTGTATACCCCAGTGATTAGACATTATATAACTTAGATTTCACCCCAATAAATCCCCTACACATCTGATAAAATGCATAGCTTTTGAAGTATAATTTACCTTATTCCCTATATTGAGCTTTACATCACCATGACTATTCTGTAACAACAAATTTGTATTTCTTAATCCCTTCACCTTTCTCATTCATGCCCCCAGCACCCTCCCATCTGGCAACTGTCAAAATGTTCTACATATCTGAGTCTGTTTCTGTTCTATTTGCTCACTTGTTTTCTTTTTTAGATTCAATTATTGATAGATGTGTATTTATTGCCATTTTATTGTTTATATTTTCATCTTTTTTTCTTCTTAAAAAAGACTTTTTAACATTTCTTGTAAAACTGGTTTGGTGGTGATGAATTCCTTTAGCTTCCCCCCCCGCCCAAGAAGCTCTTTACTGTCCTCTGATTCTAAATGATAGCTTGCTGGGAGAATAATATTGGTTGTAGGTCCTTGTTTTTCATCACTTTGAATTTTTCTTGCCAATCCCTTCTAGACTGCAAAATTTCTTTTGAAGAATAAGCAGAAAGTCTTATAGGAGCTCCCTTGTAGGTAACTAATTGCTTTTCTCTTGCAGCTTTTATGATCCTCTCTTTGTCTTTAACCTTTAGCATTTTAATTATGATGTGTCTTGGTACGGGTCTCACTGGATTCATCTTATTTGGGATTCTTTGCTCTTCCTGGACCTGTATGTCCATTTCCTACACAAAGTTAAGGAAGTTTTCTGTTATTATTTTTTTTCAAGTAGGTTTTCAATTTCTTGCTCTCTCTCTTTTCCTTCTGTTACCCCCATGATGTGAATGTTGGTGAGCTTGAAATTGTCCCAGAGGCTTTTTACATTATCCTCATTTTTTACATTCTTTTTTCTTTTTACCGCTTTGTTTGGGTAATTTTTGATTCCTTGTATTACAGATTGCTGATTTGATTCTTGGCTTCATATACTCTACTATTGATTCCTTATAAATTTTTCTTCATTTAGTGTATCCTTCATTTCTTACTGGTTCTTTTTTATGGCTTCCATGTCTTTTTTTTTTTTTTTCATTGTATTTTTTTCCATTACTGTGTAGTTCCTTTATACACCCCTGTAATTACCACACTGTTTTCCATATCCATGACTCCTTTTTCCTTTTGGCTCAATTCCTCCACCCCTTACCTACCCTGCCTTAGCTGTTATTCTGCTTTCTATCTATGAGTCTGTCTCTACTTTGATTGTTAGTTCAGTTTGTTCATTTGATTCCACATATGAGTGAGATAATATGGCATTTGTCTTTCTCTGACTGGCTTATTTCACCTGGCATAATGTTCTCCAGGTTCATCCATACTGTCACAAATGGTAAAATTCTCTTCTTTTTTATGGCTGAGTAGTATTATATCCATGTCCTTTGTTATGCTGTTGAAGCTCTCAGTAAATTTATTGAACATTCTTATAACCAGTATTTTGAACTCTGCATCTAGTAGATTGCTCCAGTTTTTCCATCTTTAAGTTATTTTTCTGGATTTTTGTTCTGTTTTTTTTTCATATGAGATATGTTTCTTTGTCTCCTCACTTTAGCAGCCTCCCTGTGTTTGTTTCTATGTATTAGGTAGAGCTACTATATCTCATGGGCTTAGTCAGTGGCCTATGTAGTGGTTGTTTGTATGGTCCAGTGGCACAGAGTTCCCAAACACACAAGCTAGACACTTTAGGTATGCACCGCCCCCCATGTGGGCTAAGTCACCCTCTTGTTGTAGTTAAGCCTTGAGTGCTGTAGGAATGTCGATGGAAGGGATTTATCTCCAGGCCGTTTGGCTGCAAGAAATGGTTGTGACCATTGACCACTATGGATGATCAGTTGTGCAAGGGCCCACCCCACAGAGCAGGACTTACTTCAGTAAGGCTCTGTTGTCTACCAAAAGTGCCTCTTGAGTGTGTTGCATAAAGCTTTAATGTGGTCCAAAGCTGTCCATTGGGTGCACTAGTTCTTGGGTCTCCTGGTAGGTATGTGCCAAGGTCAACCACCCTCTTTGCTGTTCCTGGGGCCACTTGGCATGAACTACAAATCTATCTGCAGATGACTGCTACTTATGCTGGGCTTAGATGTGTCCAGGTGAGGCCAAACTAAGGTGGGTTGCTGCTAGTTTCAGGCATGGGACCACTAGCAAGTGGTACAGGGCATGCTAAGACCAGATGTTACTTATTTGAGAGATTTTAGGAAAATGTGAAACATGAGCTAAGACAGGTATGGAAAAGCCACCGGAAATGGCTTGCATGGTCCTGCAAGTCAAGTAGGGTGGGGTCTCATGGAATCATGAGTACATGGGAAGAGTGTGAGCCAAGTTGATGGGGACTCAGATATTGTGCCTGCCTGCCTGCCTGCCTGCCTTCCTCAGATATTGTAGTATATGTCCAGGTCCATGAGTTCCTTCTGTTTCCTTTTCTTTTTTGTTCTATCCCTCCATCCCTAACCCTGCTCTCCCAGGGCTGTCAGCCTGATCTCTACCTATGAGTCTGTCTCTATTTTGTTTGTTAGTTCAGTTTGTCCATTAAAGTCTACATATGAGTGAAATCATGGTAATTGTCTTTTTATGACTGGCTTGATTTCACTTAGCATAATACTCTCCAATTCCATTCATACTGTCATAAAGGGGTAACTTTTTCCCTTTTTTTATAGCTGAGTAGTATTTCATTGTGTAGATATACATTAAATTTTTATTTCCTACCAAATGGAAAGGAAAATGCTTTATAGTAATTGAAAAATTGTGAAAGTTTTGCTGCCTCAAAGCCCATGTGTCTGATATTTCGAAAGTCCAAAACTCAAAGCATCAAAGTTTAGAGTAAGGAAAGGTTTGTTGATAGAGAAGGTGCTATTCATGAAGATGAGAGACCTAATCCTCAAATTCAGTTTAGGGAAGTACAGAGTTTAGGTTTCTTTTATGCCAAAATAAGGGGAAATAAGAGAGGCTGTTTTTGTAAAACTCAAGTAGCAAGAAAAATCCTTCTTAGGATCAGCACATCTCCATGTAAGACTAAACAGAAGCTATCAGCCTGAAGGCTATGGAAACAACATAGGCTTGAACATGATGAAGTCAGGAAAACTGAGAATTTCACTCTGTTACAAGACTATTCACTTTTTTAAACATTAGTCTTGTTTCTGCAAGCAAATTAAAATTATTCATGTATTACTTAAATTTGCAAATTCTAGAATCTGATAAGCTCATTGAATCCCAGGCTACCACTCTCAAGGTATCTAACCTCAGGCATGCTATTCTGAACCTCAGGTTCCTCATTCATAATGTACAATTATAATAGAATCCATTTTAAATATTGTTACAAAATTTAACTGGAACATAAATGTTCCAAAGTCTTCCAGTAAATCTGAGTGTGATGTTGTTGTGTTCATATAGATAAATTTAAATACATAACTTTTTATTTGATAAGCCTATTATGATTTAAATATATATATATTTGATTAATATAGGTGTTCATATTGAGAAAACATGAACCACACACAAATCAATGAAATTAGTATGATTGTTGGAAAAGTCTCAGACTATATTATGAAAACAATTCAAAAATGAGCAAATAAAACAAACACTAGAGATGTCATCGAGAATTTTGTATTACCTATGGAAAACATGCAAAACTAATTATTTTCAATTTTCTGTTTCCATGACCTCCCTCTAAAAAGAGTCAAACACAATTGGAAAATAATTAACATTACAAAATAGAGAAATTCAAAATGCAAAGATATATATATATATATATATATATATATATATATGTATGTATATATATATGCAATTATGTATTTCCCTAGATTGATTTCTTTAAATTTTATTTATTTATTTATTTGTTTGTTTGTTTGTTTGTTTGTTTATTTATTTATTTAGAGACAGAAGGGAATAGAGGGAGAGAGGGAGAGAAACATCAATATGTAATTCCCTCTCTTATGTTCCCTACTAGGGACCTGGCCTGCAACTCAAGCATATACCCTGATGGGGAACCAAACTGGTGACCCTTTGGTTCACTGGCCAATGCTCAATCCACTGAGCCACATCAGCCATGGCAAAAATTTTTTATCTTGAAGTCTTTCTCAATGTTATGTATTATATTATTTTTAATGATTTTATTTATTTGTTCTGAGAGAGAGAGAGAGAGAGAGAGGAAGGTGGAGAGAAAGAAAGAGAGAGAAACATCAAGTGTGAGAAAAGCTTTGATCAGTTACCTCTTACATTTGCCCCAGCCAGGGACTGGGCTGCACCTCAGGCATGTGTCCCCACAAGGAACCAAACTGGGGACCTTTTGCTGTGCGGGACAATGCACAGGCAACTGAGCCACATCAGTTGGGCTATGTTGTATATTATGATATTTGGAATTTGCTTTTGTGAAACAGTTTTTTACAATATATTGTACAATTGAATCCAAAATATTCTTTTTGTCTTAACAGTACAACAAAGGAAAAAACTTTTAGGAGAAAAAGCAGAAATCACAGAAGCATGCTGGAATACACACACAATAAAAAAGTAGCAATCATGTGTAACCAGCATCATCTCCCTGAACATGGAATACACTAGAGCAATAGCTCTCAAAGTTAAATCACTCACATCAGAACTACCCAAGGTGCTTGTAGGCATTAATCCCCAGGATGACACACATCAGACTTACCAAATCAAATCTCTGGAACTAAAATCTGAGAACTGCATTTTAAACAAACTGCCTCCAGTGATTATTATGTATATGAAAATTGAGATCTACTAAGTCAATTCAAGTTCTAAATCATTCATCCTGCATCATGTTATCATCTTAGACTGATTCATCTTATCTGCATCCAAAGATTTCAGAAAAATAATTAGGTGAGAGGAACCTAAAGCACTTGTATCAAAATTTCAATTTGGTGTGCATAATTAGTCTAGTTTGTCATCCGTGTGCATAGTAACTGAGTCATGACACAGTGAGATATTATTAAAGTGGGGATTTACTATGTCTTGTATACTGTGTGCTGAGCATGCTCATTCTATATATATATTTCATAACTCTATAAATTAAGCATTTGTATCCCATTTTATAGATGAGAAAAAAAATGAAATGAGGGAGATTAAGTACTTTACCCAAAGTATTTCAGTAGTAAAGGAAAGATTGTGTTTTTTTACCTATGCTGGGTTGATTTCAAAGTTTTCACTTTTGTTTACTATACAATAATGTCTAACACACATTTATAGTACCCAGTATTGCCAGATAGGCTCTTATGTAAATACTAATCGATACATGTGTACCAATTTGGAGAAGCATGACTGTTAACCTTATAGCCATGCTCTATAACAAGGTCTGTTATAAAATATGTCTATTTATGTTAGCTCATTGGATTCTTAAAACCACATGTGACGTTAGACAAAACAAATTATCATTATCACCTACGAATGGAGAAATTAAGACTTACTAGGGGAGGGGAAGTCCTAAAAAGAAAAGGAATTATCTTCTGGAGGGTGAGTCCCTTGTAGTACAAGTTTCCCCCACTAGGTGAGTATTTCAGGAACCCATCTGTATCAGAGTACCAGCTGGTGTTGTTGTGAGAGGTTGTGTTCAGCTTCAGTGAATTTATTTTAAAGACTCTTTCAATGCATTTGTCCATTTCATGATGGGTGATTTAAGAGCTCACCTGCCCACACTGCACTGAGTGTTTAGTGGTTTTTGACACAAAATGGCATGACTCCCAAACCCTACCCTCTGTATTCACTCCATCTCACCTCTAGCAACTTTCTTTGTTGGTTCCCTGGATGAAAAATGTTCTCAAATGGAAACATTGCTGATGTGTAAGAGGCAAACAAACAAACTAACAAACAAAAACCAGCAGAAGCACTAACAGACATCAAAATCAACAAGTTCAAAAACTGTTTTGAGCAGTGAGAAAAATGTCTTGATAGGTGTATTGCATCAGATGGAGAGTATTTTGAAGATGCCTGACCTCTAAACATGTAAGAATAAATACACAACTTTTTATAAATAAATTCTGCTTTTTGGGGTCCCTCCTTATACAATTTTTACCTTACTTTGTCCTAGATTCCAGAAATGAAATAGTGTGGTACAAGATTGATGGGGAATTTGGAGGACTAGGGAAAAGAACCCACATTTTTAGCACTTGCTGTAATATTTCTTCTCACTCCCACTATACAGATTTCAAAGAAGGCACGAATTTTATTTGTATCTATGTGAATGCAACTGTTTGTCTAGAAAGAATATGTTAAAGACAAATGTAAAAATTTGACCCATTCATAGCAATTTAAGAGGTGGCTTGTAATAACAATAGTACCCTCCCAATGTGATGAAATCTATAAATGTTTTACAGTGTTTAGAAACAAAGCTACTATCTTCTCTACTCTCTCCATATTGCCATAGAACAGCTACTACCTAACAGTACTGCCTACAATTCTGGATGTATTTTATGAACAAAGATTAGTTTGCCACAATAAGTACATAAAATTATACTTTTAATCTCTTTCTTACATTATTAAGTCATTTAATATTTTACTTTATAAATGGGAAAGTAAAATCCTAGCCACATATTATCTAAATCTACTCATTCATTCAAGAAATTTTTATTGAGTGCCCAAACTGCCTAAGGACTTGTGCTATTTATGAGGAATGCGTAGATGATGAAGTCACTCCCTTGATTAGTATTTACTTTCTCCTGCTTAAGATTCCATTGACTTCTAACTTAACAGGCATTTTTAAAGTGGAAATATCTGAAGTACTTCTCAAATTGACATGTATTCTGCTTTAAAACTTTTAAGTCTGCACTGGACTCACACATTACTACAGGAATATAAAATTGCCCGGGAATGACTAGTTCCCTTGCACAATCATGCATTAACTTTATTCACTTCAATGTGATAATGACATTGACATGGAACTTGCCGGTTTTATATGTTTAAGATGACGTTGTTGTGGTGATTTGCATTCATTTCTTTCTCTAAGCCAGTTATCTCCTCTAAGTAAATACTTTCCGGTGGGATGGAGAAGGTTCTTTGAGGTGTCCCAGAAAGAAATTCAGGGACGCACACACTCAGGAGGAGTTCACGTGACAGTGGCAAGATTTATTAAAGTGAAAGTACACTCTCAGAAAAGGAAAGGGAGTTGTGGAGGCTCAAAGAGCAACTGCACCAAGATCTTTGTGTGAGCTTTCTTGTGTTCTCTCAGGCTGGAGAAAAGGGCAGGGTTTTTTTGTTGTTTTGTTTTGTTTTACTACCAATCTCCGAAAAGAATGGGATTATTTTTAAATTATCTAATCTCATCCTCTGATTTCCTTTGGACGATCTCTTGCCATTTTGGCTCCTATTCACAATTCTCTTAAGTTTTCCCATAAAGGATGTCAAAACTGCAATGCTGATTTGTTATAACAAGGATATAATTGAGGAGTTGTCACTGAGGTGACTTGTGTAGCGTCTGCGCAAGTGCTAAAAACAGGAATTTCTCTGTACCTCTTTCTCAGGATGTCTGTGGTTTCTCCTTAGGCTTGTTAAACTGGTGGGACTATGTCAATTACTCTCCAGCTGACTAACCACAGGGCTATTTACTTGCTTAGTCAGATGTTTTGTTCTACTTGCACTTTATTTCCTTGATAATATCTAACTAACAGCCTACTGTAACACTATTAGCCATGTTTCAATGTCACAGCAAACTAAGTATTATGAGGAAGTTATATTATAAATAAATGACTCTATTGGTGTTTCCTGAACTTCTGTCTACTCCACAGATATTTTAGGCATATCTTCCACACTGATATCTCTTCAACAATATCCACGGAAGAATATTGAATCCCACTAAGAATAGACAGCATACAGAATTGTTGTTGTTGATTAGATTAATGAGAGTGTAACCCGGAGACAGAAACCATGCAATAATTCAAAGAAGGAAAGTTTAAATGTAAAGAATTTACAAACTATAACAGGTAATTGAAAAAACAAAATATTGGCGCTGAATGATGAAAGAGAATCCAAAGAAGATACAGGGTCCAGCTACTATCCCTAAGGCTGAGCTCAAGTGCCCGAGGAAAGGAACACACATGGAAGAATTCCTTTCTCATTACGGTCATTTCCATGGCCTGAGATTCCAATATCCTTGTAAAATAAGTAGCTGTGACTCTGATCCCTGGAGAGATTCACTGAGGCCACAGAGCTGCTTGAGCGAGTGCTGGAATAGGCTGCTCAGAGAGCTGCCTGGCTGACTGGTCAGCCATGTGCTGCAACAGTCTAATGCCACAGATGCTGGTTGTTTTGCAACAGCTGGGCATCAAAAAACTACAGGGAAAAATGTGGGACAACTATAACTGAACAATAATAAAAAAATATTTATTTTTTAAAACTATATGTACTTTAGGATACTGTGAGAACTCCCCTGATTCCAGAAGAGAGATTTCTTTTTCCTCCAGTGTTTCTCCAGCGCATTCAATTGAAAAATCTTAAATTCATGGCAGCTGGCAAATGATAAATATTTACAGGGTCAAGCTCTAGGATCACAGAGCAGAGACTAAATTCATGACTAGCACATTTATATGAGTAGTATCACTTTTACGTTTTTGAGTTAATTCAATTATCCTATATTTAAAGATGTTGTCTAAAGTAATATAATGGTCAGTATCCACCTAGAAAAGAAGTAGAAATGAAGAACATAGTAGAAGAAAAACAGCCTGTTTACAAACTTATGAAAACTTGGTAGAAAATATTGGGCAATTCCTAGTAAGAGTGTAAAAACTTTCCTAAAAAGCAGTGATATATATCAGAGAAATATTAATATAAACACATTTTTAACAAAACATTGGTTTGGCCAGGAGAATCACAGACAACAATCAGACACACATGTACATGTATTCATCTATGGATTTTAACTGTAACATTAATTAATAAAAAAAATAAATTTCATGTATGGATATATATTTATAATACAAAATTAATTAAACTGTCATTACACATAGAAAATTAACCTCATAGATCATTCTAACTTTTTGTGAAGTAGGAAATTATCAATTAAAATCAGTTGATTTATATTTGCTCTGTATAAAAATATAAACATTTTTTTCAAAATGAATTTATATCTATTCAAATTTTAAAAGTACATACTTTGAGAGTTGACTCTAGTTTGTTCTGTTTTAACTTTCTGGTATTACAATCTGTGTCAGGAAGTCCTTGAAGATATGATTTAATGTAAGTTAAAAACATAATAATACTTTCCAAAATTACTTATAATTTGAGAAAAAAACTAATTACCAAGAAATTTGGATATTCAAATTTCCATATAAGGCTTTTAATCCTCATAAATAATATATTATAAATAAAATGCTATAAGCATAATTGTGACTTGCAGAGTGCTAAGAGACTACATTTCCTAATACATATCCTTAAATCCATTCTGCTATATTTAAGATTTGTAATAGAATAGATTTCTTTAAAAAGAAAGCACAAGTCAGTGCCTCATCAAGACTTTTTACTGTGTCTGTTGCCGTTCTAAGAAATAATCTGTCATTACAGATTGCTATTATCAACTCTACCACAATGTCCACTTCAATTTTTAATCTTTTTTTGAAGCCATCTCTGAAGACAGAAGTGTAATTTCTCAAACTAATACAGGGTGCAGCCAAGAGGGAGGCCCCAAAAAGGGATTTGGAATGGGGTGCAGAACTCAAGGTGTCTAGGAAATATTGGAGAGACATATAAGATGTTCTCACTCCTTCCCCCACAGGTGTGAGTTGGGGGAAGGGACACATGGAGCAGGACATGCAGGGCTGTTTTGTACAGCCACAGCCTTGCAGCTAATCCATGGCATGGTCATTTAACATATCTATGGCCTTTGGTGGGTCACTTGGAGATGTTAAATAGCTGTGGCCATGCTTGGAGCCAGGGGGATGGAAGTCACTTTCCCCCAGGATGTAAGTAGGGGGGCAGGTCCCCTGAGTTATAGCGCCTTCATGGGAGCTGGAAGAAGACTGGCTCCAGGATATTGGTCCATATCTGCCCAGACTCAAAATGGCAGCCCAGTAAACTTGGGATAATAAAGGGATGCTGGCAGGTGTAACTGATTGTAGGAGGAGTTAGAAATGGGGATAGAGAGGAATATTGGCACAGGGATTTAAACTCAGACACGGCAGCCATTAGGGGGAGTGAACCACGTGGTTGTGTCAGTGCAAAGGGGAAACCACAAGGCTGTGGCAGTGCAAGGAGAAAGCCACGTGCTTCTGGCAGAGTGGAGACCCTTGCAGCCATGTAAAGGAGGGAACCACAAGGCTTAGCCAGAGTGAGGACCCCCTCACAGCCCTGGTGGAAGAAGGGGGAACCACGCAGCTGTGGCAGTGCAAGGGAGAACCACAAGGCTTAGTGGGAGTGCAGAGACCTTCACAGCTTTGATGAAGAGAGAGATCCATGTAGTTTGGCCAGAGTGCAGACCCCACAGCTCTGGTGGAGGAAAGAAGAGCCTTTGCCTGGAAAATGGGTACAAAGAACTCTTGCCAGTAGACGGAGGGAAGGTGCCACATGGCTTTGGATTAATTAGAGACCCTGCCTGGATGGTGACATGGCTGATGGTGCCAGTGGCCTGGAAACATGGACATGTGCTCTTTTCCTGAGTTACGGTACCCTGAATTAGGGCAGGGGGGAGACAGGAGTGCTGTGTGCATCTGTGGGTATCTTAAAGGACTTTGATATTTTAATGAAGATGTTAGGTCACTACTTTAAGTCTGTATAGCCTTAAATAAACATTTCCTTTCATTTTTACAAATCTCTGGCATTGAGAGATGTCTTTCTCATTAGCGGCAGACAGTTGAGCCCAGCAGGTGCTCTGGACAGTATTAGTATACCATCCTCTGGAGTCCAAGCCCCTGTGTGTGTGTGACTTTTCTGTAACAAAATCATACCTGGATTTGACTTCTGTTTTGCTACTACTCTCCATATGACCCTGAACCATATTAACCCCTCTCTACCCCATACTAACCTTATCTAGCTGGTTGAAGTAATACCTACCTCATAGGGCCATTGCCAGTATTAACTGAGGTAACATACATTAAGAATATTAGTAGAGGCTTAACATACATTTAGTACTTATTATATATAATTACTATGATAATGATGATGATAGATAACCCTAGTTGAATGGTAACTTGAAATAAAAAAATATTGCATTTATTAAAAGCAACTATCATATCATATTGGCTCCTGGGATTAAAAGGATTTATGTTAATAAATATTTCTCAGTAATATTGATTATAGGAACTAGTGATCCCAGTCACACTGATATTGGTTTGGTTCATTTTATTGTTTTAAATTTAATTGATTTTTTTCAGGACCTAGCAATGAAAATATGGACATAACACATGCCAGTTTTCTATCCTTATATCCAGTTTTAAAGTATTTGAGATGAAAGGAAAAATAGGACAAAGCAAAATGTTTCTAAGAGAACTAGGTATGCCACAAAAAAGTTAACTTGTATCATGTTTAGTTCCAAAAGAGAATTTAAAACTTCAAAATTAGTATTGTATAAGTTGAGTAAAATTTTCAATACAAAGAAAGAAATATATGCATGAGATCTCATGCTTTATGTCTTTGAAATCAAATATATAAAAACAATATATGTGAGAGTATAATTACTTTAAGCTAACCTGGTAACAGAAAACATTTATAACCAGATAAACTATAGGGTAAATGTTTTCTCTGTAGTGTTGTTCATCATAAGAACTCAACTAGGTCTTTCATCATGATATTCAAACTTTGACTATTTTAAATCTGTCATTACGAATGATTGTTCCAGACTCATACATACTGAAAGTAAACATTCACTTTTATTCACATTCCTTAAGAAATTATACACTAAGGAAATAAAAAGAGAACCAACAATATGGGAAAACATGTTTGCTAATGATACCTCAGACAAGGGTTTAATCTCCAAAATATATCAAGAACTTACAAGACTCTACTCTAAGAAGAGAAGCAAACCAACTTTAAAAAATGGGCAAAGGACTTGAATAGACACTTCTCCAAGGAGGACATACAGAGGATCCAGAGACACATGAAAAGATGCTCAGTATCGCTAGCTATCAGAGAGATGAAAATTAAAACCATAATGAGATACCACTTCACACTGGTAAGAATGGCCATCAAAAACAAAGCAACAAACAAGTGTTGGAAAGGTTGTGGAGAAAAGGGAACACTAGTGCACTATTGGTGGGATTGAAGACTGGTACAACAACTATGGAAAACAGTATGGAATTTTCTCAGAAAACTAAAAATGGATCTGCCTTTTCACCCAGCAATTCAACTGCTAGGATTATATTCTAAGAACCCTGAACCACCAATTCAAAAGGACTTAGACACCCCAATATTCATAGCAGGACAATTTGCAATAGCCAAGTGTTGGAAGCAACCTAGGTGCCCATCAGTAAATGAATGAATCAAAAAACTATGGTACAGTTACACAATGGAATTCTATGCGGCAGAAAGAAAGAAGGAGCTCCTCTCTATGCAACAGCATGGATGGAACTGGAAAGCATTATGCTGAGTGAAATAAGCCTGGTGGTAAAAGACAAATACCATATGATCTCACCTTTAACAGGAACTTAAACAACAAAACAAACAAACAAGCAAAATATAACCAAAGACACTGAAATAGAGAACAGGCTGACAGTGACCAGAGGGAAGAGGGGAGTGAATTTCAGGGGAAAAGGGGAAGGGTTTACAGAAACAAGTATAAAGGACACATGGACAAAAACTAGGGAGGTTGGAAATGGGAGGGAGCGGGGAGGGCTGGGTGGTGGCTGAGATGGGAATAAAAGGAAGAAAACTGTACTTGAACAACAATTAAAATAAATAAAATAAAATAAAGTAAAATAATCACTAAAACATCAGTAATAAGTTAATGAAAATTAATGTCTTGTGATAGTTATACTTTTTATTTCATTTTTAATTTTTAAAGTTAGGAAGAGCATTTTCTTCTGCCTAAACCAACACATGGCGCCCTTATAACCTTTGCTTTATGCATAACGCTAAAAGGATTTGATCCACCAGGAAGTGTTATCTTTTACAAAGCTTTTATCCTCAGAATCTGAAATTAATAGTATTTAAGATTAGAGAAAATAGCCAGGATATTTATATTCATTAAGTGCAGTGGACAAGTATTTAGAGATGATATTCCCTTATGTAACCATCCTGTACTTGTGAAAACATAAATATTTGACAGCCATATCTACCCTCACAATCACCACTAAATAATGTGATGATAACAATAAGACCACTATTAATCAAAATAAAATAATTATAATAATAAAGTTGTCATTTTGTGGCAGGATGAATTTTGAACAAGCTTATTAACTTCTCTGTGTTTCCTTACATAATGTGAGTAATAATACCTGCTATACAAAGTAGACTGACATCTCACAAATGTTTGCAAGTTATAGGCACAGCAAATACTTTTAGTGTATGATTATGTTCTGTAATGGTTCCCCAAGAAAATCAAGACATATTTCTCTTTTTTTTATTTCTTTGTTAGTATGCATTTCTCTTACTCTATTGGCCTCAAACTAGTTGCATCTCTTTGCAGTTTATTCAATCAACAGTGGTGTACTGAATGTTATATAAATAAGAGGTAGGAAGTGTCTTAAAATTTTCTATGAATAAGATGTAGGAAGTGCGAAAAGAGAAATTGGAGTGAAAATGATACCGTCAACCTATGAGACATTATTCTTTCTGTCTAGGCATTACATTCAAATGAAAAAATATTAAGACAATATAAAAGGTCTCCAAACATGACATAATAATGATAACCTTAAAAGTTAAGTTTATTGGCAATTTGCTGTGGGCTTTGTTAATTGTGATGTTCAATTCAACTCAAAGACTTATGAAACAGCTGTCATATGCCAGCACATTGCTGTACGCTGGCATACGAAACCAGTTCACAATCCATTTGGGCAATATATGAAAAATATAATTACTATATAAATAGCATAGAGTGTGATTTGGTCTTTAATTTAGATTCAAGTAGGCAAAAATCCCCAAAAGTTCTTTTCAAGCATTCTAAACTTAGATAGTAGTAGTAGTTAAAATATGGACATAGAAATTTGGAAGCACATTAGATAGTGGCTAGATTATTAATGTTCAGACCCAGGGTATTTCTGTATTTCTTCTGTACACACCTGACCCTAGAAAGTATTAATGTTCCCTCCCTCATTGCTCTGGTTTCTCTAATATATCTTCCTTGACTTTTTCAATCACTCATGTATGCCCTTTATGTAACCATAAATTATAAGCAAAATACCAAGCTGTACAAGGGGACAAGTACATTATCTAGATTCCTATAATTCACAGCCTTGCTCATACTGCCACAACAAGAATGTGAAATTGATAACACAACACTTTATGAAATATCGTATCTAAATACACAGTGGTTTTGCCTAAATGATATCCAAGCTAACCTGCCTTTTAATTTTTGAATAGATTTTTAAAAACAAATCATGTGATTAAAACTGTTTTTGTTGTGAACAATAGATTTTTTAAAACCTGTTTTATTCTGATGTGAAAAAAGCCTGTTTTACTTCCATATGCTTATGTAACTTCTAAATTATTTGCTAAAATCAACAGATTTCAATAGAAAAAAATCACACTATTTATTTAGAAATATTGTTAGATCATTAAATACTTCTAAAATAGAATTTCAGCTTTAAGATAA
>PVKM010011424.1:0-33261 GCA_004027735.1 Carollia perspicillata
GTACACTGATAGACGTTATGGTTATTGTAGTAGCCACCATTTGCCATACACATTCTAAGGGCCGGGCACAGTGCTAAAGACCATACACACATTATTTCACCATGAGGCTGTCCTCCGTTTGTATGTGATCCCCCACAATGATGGTAAGCTCTCTGAGAGGCAACAGCTATGTTCTACTTACCCCTGTTACCCCAGAATCTAGAATAGCACCTAGCATAGAGTGAGAACTTCATAAATAATGGGTGAAAACTGGATATCTACATGAAAAAGGGTAAGGCTGGGTGTCTACCTCACACTATACGCAAACATTAATTTGGAATGGACCATATGCCTAAATGTAAGAGTGGAAACTATAAAACTGTTAGAGAAAAATACAGGAATAAGTCTTTGTGATCTTGGAGTAGCAAATGATTTTTTTAGATAAGACATTAAAAGCACAAGCAACCAAAAGGGGAAAAACATATATATATATATATATATATATATATATATATATATATATATATATATATATAAAACAAGATTTCATAAAAAAAGGGACACCACCAAAAGAAAGTGAAAGACAGCTAAATATTTGCACTCGTATATCTGATAAAGAGCTTGTATCCAGAATAAAGAAAATTTACAACTCAATCAACAAGTGGGTAAAGGAATAAACGGACATTTATCCAAGATATACCACTGGCTGATAAGCAATAAATGTTGATGAGGACGTGGCTTAAATTCTGGCTATTCCCCTCTTTGGCCCTTCTGGGAGGTCCCGGAAATGGGGACTGTGGTCTTTCTTGCTGAGCGGGCCCTCTACAGACTAGCAGGATTTTTCAAGTACCTTCTCACAACTACCAGTCCATTAATTTCAGTTTCCTTCCAACTTACTAGAAAAGCAGGATGCCCATGGATTAATTTAGGCTAATTAATGGTGACAATTGTTAACATTTATACAGAACTTCACACTTTGTCAAGCATCTCCAGGACTGAGTTAGAAATGCAAATTCTCAGGCTCTACCCACCCCTAGTAAATGAGAATCTCAGGGAGTTCTGCCCAGTGAGCTGCAGTTTAATAAGCTTTACAGCTGGCTGCGATGCAGGCTAAAGTTCGAAAATTACTGGTTTACGGGTAGGCTCTGCAGCACTCTGGTTATTTGTCCGATGACCTATTAACAAGGAAGAGAAACAAGCACTGAGATGTCTAGTTAAACCCTGGTCCCTTTGGTAACCCTGGTTTAAGTCATAAGACGCTAAGTACTCAAGAAAAGACAAGAACCATCTCCTGGAACAAATAGTTGCAGTGTCAGGCTGATGAATGCTCTCCCTCATACGATGTGGTGGTGAAGGTATTTTTTTGACACGGGGAAGAGAGTGGATGTTGATGTTTAACACTGAACTTGGAAAGGGGTTTCTTGTAGTTTTTGTACCTCCGAGATAAGTTTGAGGTTCTACACTGTCTATTAGGCACTTGATGTGTCTGAGGTCACTAAAATGTCCTACTCCTGAAAGCCAAACTACTGGTCTTTTCTGTTGCCCATGAACCCATAGGGTGTTCGATCCCACCACCACCTGGCATCAACATACGCACCCAAACCATCAGTCAGATGTCTTAGAAGGGCAACTAGGTTTTCAGACGCTGCTTTTAAAGCAGTGGTTCTCACCTGGGGCTGACTTTGCCCCCCAGGGATATCTGGCTACGTCTGGAGACGATCCGGGTTGTCAAAACGTGGGGCAGGGATGCTACTGGTATCTAGTGAGCAGGGGCCAGGGATGCAGCTGAACATCCTTCAGTGCTCAGGGCGGCCTCAGGACAAGAAATGTCAACTGTGCTGTGGTTGGAAACCTTGCTTTAAGGGGAGAGAGAATCACAACTGCATTCTGGTATTTAAAGAAACTGAAATATCTTCTGAGGAGTCGTTAATAAATATAGCCTCTAAATGGATTAGGCATATCCACAGAGAAGAGCTCCCAAGGACCCTGCCAGCGTACCTCCTGTGCCTTGGGGAAAAAAGCAAGTAATTGATTTCCTTCCTTTCTCTTTCAAAAATAGCTACATCGCTTTGGTAAGGTAAGGTGTTCCCAGGATAAAATACAGAAGGTTGGAGGAAAGCATATTGCTTAGAAATAGAGAATTAAGGAAAGCAGAAACCATTTTACGGTTTTGTGGTTTCTGCTTCACTTATGACCTTCACCTTGTAAAATACAGTGGCTTTTTATTCCCCCTGGTGTCCCTGCAGCATCTTTTATTCATTGCTTGATTTATTGCTTGATAGTATTGAGTGCCTCTTCTTTCTTACCTTGGTCTTGGTGACCCTCTACCACTCACAGTGTGTTCCTTTGGAGGAGCAGCACTGAACATCACCTGGGCACTTGTTCAAAATGCAGATTCTTGGGTCTGCCCCTGACCTACAGAATCAGGATCTTGGGTGGTAAGGTTGGGATCAGACAGCTGTTTTAATGACATCTCAGGTGATTCTTATCCATGCTAAAACTTGAGAAGCACTGCTCCTGATACTTGCTACCAGAAGAACTGGTGTCTGGGAGCTTGTGGCAGATGCAGAAGTTTGGCCTCCATCCCAGCAGTCCAAGTCAGACTGCATTTCCTCCAGACAGCCAAGTGACTCTCATGCACATTTAAGTATGATGACTGGTCAAGAGTAACTCAGTTTTCTTCCTCCTTTTCTGTTTCTATTGTGGCTGCCTTTACCTTAGCCGCACCTAAAGATAAACATATCTCAAAGATTCTCAGTGATTCTCGACTCTGGCTGCCTGTGGGAATCACTGGGGAGCTTTAAAACCTACTGCTATCTGTGTCCCACCCCCAGCAGCTCTGATCTAATGGGTCAGGGGTGTGGTCCAGGCACTGGGATGTTTAACACTTCTTCAGGAGACTCTAATGCGCAGTGGCTCCGATCCTTGATCCTCTGCTCTTCTCTCTCCTCAGTTAAAGATCCCAGCAGAGCCCATCACTTTAAACATCACCATTATCTCTTTCCCGAGAACTAAATTTGTATCTTAACACCAGTGTCTATTTTAACTCTCATCCTGTTTCAGACATTTTGCCTGAGCTGTCCCCTTGTGCAAATCACTTATCCAAATAGGAACACATGATCTTCCAGACCCACCATCCCTGCTCTTCCTCCCTCTTTGCTACAGCAAGTGGCACCATCAACTTTCTAGTCACCCCGAGTCACAAGCCAGGAGTCGTTTTCAACCTCCTCTTCCTTTGCTCCTATTTAGAAGAAACCTCCACATCCTTATAATTTGTCTTTTCTTCATTCTTCCAACAGTATTTATTGAATGGCTACTACGTGTCAGGCACTATTTTAGGCACGAGAAATGCAGCAATGAACACAATGGACAAGGTTACTTCCCTCCTGCTGAAGATCACATTCTAGTAAATGAGGGTGAGAGATAACAAGCCAGACAAATACCTAGTCTATAACACAGTGCTAAGGGGCAAAGCAAAGCAGGGAAGGGTAAGGAGGGTGTGTGGGAGTGAGCCAGTAGGGGTTACAGTCTTAGGTAGGAGAGGCCAGGGATGAATTCCCTGAGAATGGGATAGTTGAATGAAGATCTGAAGACAGTGAGGTAGGAAGCCCCATGGATATCTGGGGGATATCTTTGCAGTAGGACAAGATGAAAAGGCCCTGAGTTGAAATTGTAACTCATGTGCTTAAGGAATGGCAAGGAGGCCAGTGGGGTGACTGCAGAGTGTGGGACAGGATGGTAGTAAGAGCCAAGGTCAGGGAGGTAGGGGGTGGGGTAGGTGCAGCTATGAGCAAGACTGTCTGGGCCTTGTAAGGGCTTTGGCTCTTACTCTGAGTGAGATAAAGCCTTTATAGAGTTTTGTGGGTTTTCTATGTGTATTTGCTCTTTGGCAAAAAGGTGACATGATCTGACATATGGTTTAAAAGGATCCCTCTAGCTAGTATGTTAAGAATGGACACAAAGTTGGGCAAAGGTGGAAGCAGGGAGATCTCGCAGGAAGCTCTGGCACACATCCAGGTGAGAGACAGGTGGTGGCTTGGCCTGGGATGGTGGTAGTGAGGTGGTGAGATGTAGTCAGATTCTCTAGATATGCTGAAAGCAGAGCCTACGTGAGGGACTGAATGTGGGGCAAGGGAAAAAAATGAACTTTAGGCCTGATGTTTATTTTTTTATTTGCTTGGGATGCCTGAGGAAGGGCAGAGTGACGAGTCAAGAAACCTATCATAAGGAAATTGCCAGAAGTCAGTATTGGTTTCCTGGGCCCTATCCAAAATAAGCAGCTCTCGGTTTTGTTTACTATATACAGTGACTTTTAAATGGGCTGGATCAGCACTTGTTATACAAAATGTCTAACTAGATACTATTCCTTTAACTAGATCAGTGAGGTAAGAAGCAAATGATAGTGTCCTGAGTGCTATGCAGGCAATATACTTACAATGCAGTATCATTATTCCCATTTAAAGAAGGAAGATAAGCCCAATTCTAAGGGGTCGAGGGACTTGTCCCACCAGGCATACAACCAGGAAATGGAGGAGCTGCGCTACGGGCCCAGGTGTTTATGAGCTCTCTGTGTCTGTGGCTCCATGGTCTGAGGCAGCAAGTGACAGATGTGGCTTCTGGTTCTGCCCCTGTCACTAACATTGAGCATGCTGCTCGTGTCTCCAGACCCCAGGTGCCTCATCTACAAAATGGGGATAAATTCTAGTGACCTCGCATGCACAGTGAGCACACGAGTTGCTGTTGTGGAGAGAGTTTTGCGAGTGGAAAGGCTTTACAACTATAAGGGCTTATCATTGCTATTTTTATCAGGTATCTTTTCTGGGCCTCAGTTTTCTCCACCTTAAAATGAATGGATAGGACCAAGTGATCTCCAAGGTGCCCTTTCTGGCTGTAAAATTCTATACTTTCGTAAGTCGAAACAGTCCTGGACTGCAAAAACAGTTTGGCTCTATAGAGGCTTCTTTGTGATGGTGTATGATATGCCCGAGTTTTACCAGTGCCAAAAGTACAGCCTCTTGTATTTACAAAGGGCTGTGAACTCCTAATGCCTACATTTTAATACTGAAGAATTCTACTGGAATAAGATGAGGAAAAGCTGCCTTACCACATGCTAAGTCTTTTTAAAATCTATACAATCAAATAAAATCACTTTCTGTCAAAGCAGAAAGAAAAAGACAAAAACGTTATCCTAGCAGTAACAAAAGTCCCTTTCTCTAGTTACTAGAGAGAGACTGTCCTTTGTAGTAATTATCCTGCTCCAATTCATCAGAAATAGAGTAATCAACACATTTATCACAAAATTTCCTGAACCACTGAAAGGCAATTATAAAAAAGCCAACTGTGTCACCCAGAGCGCCATGGCAACCAGCATCACCAGGCATGAAAAAGTAGTTGTTTAGTCACTAGAATCTAAGCCGATTGGCAGTTTGGCTTGCTAAGCAACACTATAAAAATAGCAGCTTGGCGACCCATTATCTGGAGGTCTGACTTTGCACGGCTTTGACTCTAGTCCCAGAAGGAACTCTCCCAGATTTGTATACCAACCCCACACCCCAAACTCCCAGTCAAAGCCTAATTAATCACTTGTTCAACAAATATTTATTGAAGCTTATTGTCTATCAGGCACACGATTCCCAACATGTGTATTTATTTGGTTTCTCAGTGAAATAAAATCTCTCAAAGAGGTTCAGAAAGAGTGGTTTTGTGATGAGTAGGGCAGGGATTTGCTTGCAGCCAGCTCAGATAGAACCAGCAGCCGGTAGCCTGTGGATAGAAAAATATAAAAAGCTAAATACTGCATAAAATAATCTCCATTCTCATGGCCATGCTCCTGTGACCTCAAGAAAATATTAAGTTATATTTGGGATCCTTTGTTCAGGAAGGCAGAGATGGGTATAAAACATTTTAGAAATATCACCACCCAAAATGGTTACAAGATACACTTTCAGCATTGAGAGGAAACAAATTACATTCAACAAATACCTCACTCTGGCTAGTTCTCCGTTTTACTGCAAAAAAAGCAGCATTATGATCATGGCTTTGCCAGCATCCGAGTGTAGCATTGGCTCCCTCTCCGCCTTTTTCTATCGCAAGCTCCTGCATCAGCTGGCATGCTCTTCCCCATCATAATTGCTTATCAGAGTCCCTCTCTTTTCACTTCCTCTGAGAAGTTTTCCCAGATCCTTCCAGGGAATTATTCCTCCCTTTGCCCTTCCCCCCGCAGGTGTTGTCAGGACGCCTTTGCAGCATTTCCATCAGGGCCCTTCCTCTTTTCACGCTCTTGGATGGCAGGGTCCTTCCCATATTTATATCCACACCCATCTGCCAGAGCCTTGGTAGCCTGGCACCTTGTGAATGTTACTGCATTCAGTTGCCCAGATGACCTTGGCAGTCAATAGAGGTTGAGGGAGGGTTGGTTGGCGGAGGTGGCATTTTCCCTCACGGATGTTAAAAGGCCCAGTGGTTGCATGACAACCACTCTGGCCCTCTTTCCTGAAGCCTTTGCAGGTCTGCTCCCTTCCCCTGGAGAGCTCTTCCTCTGGTCCACTCCTCACCACCCTGTAGGACTCAGCTTAGATATCACTTGAGGAGGGGGAGTCTGTCCTTACCTACAGGACCAGGTCAGGGCCCCAATTATGTGCTCTCATGGATTCCTACACTTTTTCTTCAAATCACTTGTCACCCTGTGTAATTAATTATTTATTGGCCAGTGTGTATCTCCCTACTTGACTGCAAGGACCAGGAGGGCAGCAGGCTTGACATACAATAATGTCAAGTGGGGAAGGAAGGGAGGGAGGGAGGGAGGGAAAGAGAGAAGGGAGGGAAGGAGAGAGGTGGGAAAGAAGCAGTGAAGGAGGAAGAAAATGAATTGAGAAAAATCTTAATTTGGAAAGGAACAGACAGTAGGAAATAAAAAGAGAACTGAGTTGTTATTGGAGGTCCAGGGGCCCCAAATGTGGGCCCAGAGGTAAACCAGTTTAAGAGAGCAGTAGGCAAATGCAGAGACCCCCTCCTCTGAGACACCCAAATGCTTTAAGTAAGTCAGAAATATAACCATGGTTGTATGGTTGTTAAAAAATGGAACTGAGGTGAAGTACTATATTCTTCAAATAAAAGAGGACTCACAAAAGATGATAAAAAGAGAAAATGGAATTTAACTACAGCCTGTGGGATTTAGATTAGATAAAAAGATAGTCTGACAATAAAGGCTGTTATACCCTGGAAAAGATAAATAAATCTAAAAAAAAAGCGAGAATTAGATTTTCTCTCAGGTTTTTCAATGTTCCTTTCTGCTTAGATTCTATTGTTACCAGATAATTCTTTTGCCAGGATGAGAAAAGAAATGATTGCGGATCAATATTGTAACAATCATAATGAGCCCTGCTGGTGGCCTGTGAATCAAAGGGTCTCCAGTTCGATTCCTAGTCAGGGCACACGCCTGGGTTGCGGCTAGGTCTCTGGTAGGGGGCATGCAAGAGGCAACCACACCTTGATGTTTCTCTCCCTCTCTTCCTCACTTCCCATCTCTCTAAAAATAAATAAACAAAATCTTTAAAAAATCATAATGAAAAATTTAAAGAACTATAAACGAACAATTTTAGTACCTTGTGTAATTAATTATTTTTACCTTTTCTTGTTTCCTTTTTTCTTCTTCCATGTACATGATGGACTAGGCTTTTACAGTTTGCTCTAATTACTGTTTAGAAGGTAAGCATTTCATTCTAAATATTATTAATGATTACTTAGCAACATTGAACACATTTTAAAGCATATGACATCTAGTTATACCAGCAACCTATAACTTTGGGTGAAAATAACTTCTTACTTTCTTTTACGGAAGACAACAAATGCGACACTCAAGTTTGGGCAGCTTTTCAAAGAATTAAGCAAGAGACAATTACTCTTCCAGATAAAAGAGCCCATGCAAGAATTTGGAGTGACAAAGCAAAACACCGACTTTCCACCAGATTACTTCTCAGTGAAAATGTTACTGAGCGCTCACAGGCTGTTTGGATGGACTTTTGGCAACAGAGCACGTGCAATAGGACCGAAGACTGAAGTGGCTGCCTTTCAGCTCCACAACGGCTGCTCGGTGTCTCTCTTGTTCACAGATGCATCCCCAGGGCCCACCCTGGGGCCTGGCCCAATGCAGGAATTTGATAAATATTTACTAAACAAATGAATGAGTGAAGACGGAGTATGAAATGGCAATAGGCCACCTTACAAAACTTTACATGGCTATGCTCCTCTACGGATAGAGTGACCCAACAGTATGCGGGTTATGCTGCCTTTAGTTTAGGAAGATGGTGCTACTAACCCAGCAGAGCTGAGTGGTTTCACTGAGTTAAATGCCAGAGCTGGCGTGCCCGGAGGTCTTAAGACTTCAGAACAAAGCTTTATGCCTTCTCCCTGTTGTCTATACCACAATGGTTTCTTCTAAAAACAATCCAACAAAAGAGTAGTAAACTTTAGAAATTAAGTTTAATAAATCTCTAGGGCTCCATTTTGTAAATTAGTCTTCCTAAATTATAGAACTCAACCCCAAGGAGACGATCGTAAAAATAATAACATCACATAAAAAATCATTCTTGGAATTAGAATGAGATATTTGATTTGTGGAAGGAGGTAAGACCGTTTTCCCTTTATCTTCTTTTAAAGAACTTGATTAAGGCTGCTATTATGTACAATACATTTTTAAAAAGATTTAATTTTTAAAGGGTAAGGACGGGAAAAAAGGAGAGAAATATTGATGTGAGAGAGCAACATCGATTGGTTGCCTCTAGCACACACCCCAATGGGGGACGAACCCACAACCTGGGCATGTGCACTAACCAGGAATTGAACCCGCAGCCTTTCGCTTTGCACGATGACACCAACCAACTGAGCCACACCAGTCAGGACGCAATACATTTTTAGCATGGCTAAAATATTGAGTTATTATTCCAGGATAGTGGGATGATTATCTTCAGGTTGTTTTCATACTTTTTCTAGTATCCTATATTTTTCATTTTTTATAATAAATATGCAGTGTAGAAACACAGACTTCAGTAAAAATTTTTATAAAAGCAAACAACCTAACCATAGTTACTCTCTTCATGTTCTCAGTGCATTTTAATATTTCTATTATAGCATTTTTGTTTTAGTAATTATATACAGGCCTGTCTTATCCATACACTTATATGCTAAGACGTGGCTTGTGAATTGCACTGGGGTTTGAGGTGCGGGGTGGAAGGTGAGTCCAGCCTGCCTTCTAGCTTTACAAAGTGGACTACTATTCTCCCATTAGGCTGTAGACTTTGGGAGCAGGGATTGTATCTCCTAAACCCAACTCTTAGTACACTGCTTTGAACATGAAAAGGGCTAGATAATTGTTTAATAAATAGATGTGACTAAGAGGCAAAGAAACAATATATATGACACTGGTCTTCTAACATTTAAAATGTGGCTTTGTCCTGCTGCATTGTCCCAAATGATGGGGCTGGAGATAATTAATGATTCATTTACTAGAGCTCTAGGGCTCTATTATATTAAAGTTTAAGTCCTTCATCATTCATTCAACAAAAATTTGTCAGAAATGCAGTATGTGTCATATTCATTGTTAGTATCCTACAGATACAGAGACAGACAAGACGATCTTTGTCATCCAGCTGTCTTCTGCCATTATATACACTGGCAACGCAAATAGACAAATACGGATAATAGAACCTGTTAGGTTAATAATGGAGATAAAGAACAATTAAGTTGGCCCAAACTGGGGTTAACATGAGAAGCTTCACAGAGGAGGTAGCCCATATCCCAAGTGTTAAAGGAGTAACTGGAGGAGGGGTCAGTCAAGCAACGCATATTCCTGACACAGTATGGCATGAGTAAAGGGACGAAGGCAAGAAACAGCAGAGTGTGGCCATAGGTTGAATGCTGCTGGAGCACATTCTGAGCTGAGGCAGGAAGTGGTGAGTGATCAGGCCAGAGGGTGGGCAGGGAGCAGACCAGCAGAGCACAGCTTAGATTTCATTGTAGGTGGTGCAGCGTGCAGAAGCGTTTAAAGCAGGGGATGACATCACCAGAGATTATTTTAGCGGTGGTGGAGAGGGCAAATTTGAGGGAGACAAAATTTGGAAGAAGCAAAATTTCTTAGGAAGCATTTGCACAAATGAGTAATGGATTTGTTTACATTTAATAATCACAGCTAACATTAACTAAATAAAAGTTACTAAGAAGTGTTATAATGCAATATTATCTTACTATTTTGAACAACCCTGCAAGTAAATACTACTGTTATCCTCATTAACACAAAAGACAAACATTTAAATAACTGTCCAAGGCTGGGATGCAAAGTGGACAGTCTGGTACCAAAGCTTATGCTCTTAAATCACTATCCCACTTGTTTAATTTCTGTCTCTTGCATAAGAATAAAAGCTCCATGCAGACAGGGACCATACTGGTGGTGTTTTCCACTGTGCCTAACCTAAGTGAAAGAAATAGTGGACTGAATTGAGTATAGATACAACAAATATTTTGGATGCAGTATTAGCAAATTTTTTGCAGACTTTGGTGATTGTTATGAACTAAATGTCTCTAAGTCATATGTTGACCCTCTTCAAATTTGTATGCTCAAGTCCTTAGCCCCACTGGAACCTCTAGGGAAGTAATTAAAGTTAAATGAGATCCTAAGTGTGGGGCCCTAATCAGCAGTTAGATGTCCTTATAAGAGGAGAGGGAGAAACCAGAGTGTCTGTCTCTTTTCTTTCCCCCTCCCTCCCGCCCTCCCTCCCGCTCTCTCCCTGCCTCTTTCTCTCTCCATGCACACACCCAGGAAAAGTCACGTGAGGACTAGTGAGAAGGTGGCCTTCTGCAAGCCAGGAGGAGGCTTACGCCAGAAAGCAAATCAGCTGGAACCTTGATCTTGGACTTCTAGCCTACAGAATTGTGAAAAAATAAATTTCTGTTGTTAAGCCCCCAATGTATGGCAATTTGTTATGGCGGCTAGAGCGGACTAAGATGAAGGTGGTGGTGAAGGAAAGGTTTTTAGCCTGGAAGACTAGAGGGCCAGTGGGGCCAGTAATTGGGGCAAAGCACCCAGCAAGAAGAGGAGGGATTGGTTATGGTAAATGGAACAAACGATATTAATTTTTCTGAACTCAGGGTTCAGAAAACCCAATCAACACAGAAATATGGAAGTTAGCTATTTAAAATAATTTATTCAACAAATGTTCATTCATCCTCTAGCCAAGGAGGCCACTGTACTTATCCTGAGAATACAAAATAAATAAGATCCATTCTCTGCTGTCAAGAAGTTCACAGTCCACTGGGGAGAAATATTGTTTCCTTTTGTAAACTACATGCCAGTTAGAAAGATGGGTTTCCTTTGACAGGTTTCCTTTTCTCCTAAACACCTGGGAATTATCACAAGTACAGAGGTGAAATCCCATATGGGCAAGAGCTCTGGACTCACACAAACTGTATTTGAATATGGGCCTTGGAATCTACTAGCTGAGTGATGCTCATACACAGTTTTAGGGTTCTCACTTGTAACCACAGAGTTAAGATCAGAGAACAAAGGTAGGTAAAAATGTTTTGTAAAGTGCAATATGCATGTTAGCCATTATTATCATTATAAAACTGACATTTCTAACCTGCAGAAACTAGAGGTGAATCAGCCATGGGCTGCAAGTCAGAGGTAAAAGGCCAGCTTGTACGTGGCAGGAGTTCTGAGACGGGAGGGGGAGTAAGACTAGAGTAGTGTGACAGAATAGACTTTGGGGCCTTATGGACCTACTTCAAATTACAAGGAAGTCAGTTATCAGCTATGCAAACATGAGGAAGTCATGTAATTGATCTGCACTTTAGTTTCTTCATCTGTAAAATGGAGTTAATAATATCTACCCTGGAGGGTTGTTCTGAGTATGTAAAGGGCTTGGCAGAGTGGTCCCTCAATTAATGGTAACTGTTGCTCCTATTAAAATATTATCATTTGCCTCTCCTACCTCCTAAGGGGTTTGTGTAGGTAGTGAACTAACTAGAGATGCCAAGAAGTGAGGGAAATGGAAGGGCTTTTATGGCTTACTTAAAAGGTTATTTTTAAAGGTGAAAAAAAGAGTAGTCCAACTCAGCTTTTCTCTCCTAACTATGGTGCAAACATAACTGTCAGAAATGACCACTGTATTATATAGCTTACAGCCACAGGACACCCACTGTGATAATTATTCCTGTATTTATTCTGTCCTAAGTAAATCTACCAACCTCTGTGAGTAAGGGCTCTCCAAAGGCAATGCTTCTCAGATGTTAATGTACATGTGAATCACTGGGGGCTTAGTAACATGCAGACTTTCATTCTGTGGATTTAGAGTGGGGCATGAAATTCTGCCCTTCTCAAAGCTCCCAGGTGATGCCCATGCTGCTGGTTGATGAACCACACTCTGAGGAAGGAGCAAGACGCTGAAGGGATGTGGACATATCTTCTTTGGCGTGGTGTTCACCATAATGGCCTGCTTCTCTTTCATGATCTACTTAATTGCAAACTAATTACTAGAACCCTAACAAGCCTTTTTCAGACCAGGTTTAGAAATTTTGCAGCGGGACTCATTTCAGATCACTATCGACATTTTTGAGTAGCCTGCTCCGGACAAGGCCCTATACAAGGCACTGGGGATACACAGGTTTGTAAGACAGAGCTCCTGCTTCCGAAGACTGCCTCATTCTAACACTGTATGCCCTTGTAGACTGTGAACTTGCTGAGGGCAGTCTTACTGTCTCCCCTGTTGCCTCGCCTCGTACCATGTAGATGCTCAATAAATACTAAATGAATGAGCCAATGACTTCACAGGAGTTTCATTAAAAATGTCTTCTCACAGCACTATCTCAAATGTCTTAAATATCACATGTAAGAGGTGGTTAAATTAAAATGAGGCTGATAAGATGGGTCCTAATACTATCTGCCTCATGTCCCTATGAAAAGATGAGATTAGAACATACAGAGAGAGAGACTCCAGGGACAAGAACACAGTGAGAAGGAGGCCATCTGCAAGCCAAGCAAAGAGGCCTCGGAGGAAACCAATCCTGCTGACACCTTGGTCATAAGACTACCAGCTTCCAGAACTGTGAGAAAATAAATTTCTGTTGTTTAGCCATCCAATGTCTGTTATTTTGTTATAGCATTCTTAACAAACTATACAGATTATCACAGCTTTCATGCCCAGATCCAAGACTCTCTTCTGTAAGGTACACAAAATGGAAGAATGATTTGAAGAGTGGACAGATGAACCTCAGAATGCTGTGGGAATGAGTTATATAAGAACCAGGGGGGACAGACAGAAGGTGAGACAGCAGCCAAGCTGAGCTAGAACAGCTGCAATATATATACATTTCCTCCCCTTCTCATAATACCAACACAGTCTAGGGCTATTCTCTCTCCAAATCTGAGGCCGAAAGAAGCTTTTTGACTTTTCCCCTCTTGGTAGCAGAAGGAAAATCCCAGATATTTCTCTGCATGCAAAGAGCTAAAGGTTACCTATGATGATAAGGCATGGGATTTAATTTTTGATAAACAAAATAAAAAACACACAGTCAAATGAGATTCCTGCTAGTAACAGGGAAGCTACATTAGAAGCCTGATTCTAAAGTCAGGGAATTATTATTTTTTTGTTTAGCTTAGTTTGTAATAAACAAGTCAACTCATATGTATAGATAAGTGCCTCCTTCAAAACAGTCATTCTGGAAGGCCCTTCCCTTTTTCTAACCATGTCGCCATTCACAAATCATTTCTGGAATTGCTTTCAGAGTCTGTGAGATAGTTTTCTGAATGCTCTCAGTGGTGACCCTTGAAGGTGGATTTAATGTTCAAAGACAACCAAGTGTCCTTCTGGGTCAACTCTGGTTAACTAGGGGGGCCAAACTGTGGAATGCCAAGAGGACTAACCAAAGTGCCCAGGCTGATGTTTCTTGAGTGAATTGTATTCAACCCCAGAAGTCAGTTTCCGAAGAGAAACCCCAGACATGTAATGAGCATTATAACACGTAATGTTATAAGCATGACATCAAGGGGGCATGACAACTGCTCTTGAAGAAATCACACAAGTTTTCTTTTCCAGTGGATATGCAAGTTGTCTAGTGGTTCTCTTTACCAGACCGTTTTGTTAGGCACAGATCTAGCTTTCCTCATAAGACTACAGTTCCCAGAAATACCAGAACCTCACTGCCTGAGTCAACTTTTACTCTCCAACCTAGGGATTTGGTGTGTGGAGTGAATAGCTGATGGAAAATTAAGTAGGTGGAGGAAGAATGTCTAAGGTGTTTGGGGCTTACTCTGTGTCATTCAAAAGGCATAACTAGGACCCAGAGAGAAGTCTGGGAGAAATAAATTCGTACTGCATGTAAGAAAGCCATTGTCAGCAGCTGGAGCTGTCCAGCAGTGAAGTGAGTTTGCACTGGATATAGTGAGCTTCCAGCCCTGGGTGGAGTTTAAAACACAGGCTGCTTGTTATGGAAACCTGTAGAGGTTCCTCCCATAAACGTTGAGGAGCTATATGCCATGACCTCCAAGGACTATCTCCAAAGTCCATTCTGCACAATACTGACAATTGGTAGGCCCGGAAAAAATACTGGAATGAAATGAATAAGAAGTATAGAGCATCTTGTGAGCCAAGGTAAGGTGAAGAAGCTTGAAGCTTAGTCAACTTAAAGGAACGTAGGGAAAAGTGAAATAAAGAGCCAGGGAGTCATGAGATAGGGTCTATCTAGAGTTTTTGGTACCAAAGGAGAATTGCTTTGGGTACCTGAAGCCTCACAAGTTTATGAAAGGGTAATACTTTTGCAGGGGGTAGGAGTTGAAAAAGGAGATAGACCACTGCTCACCCTTCTTAAACTCCTCCAGCACGGTGTCCAGACGAGTATCGTTGAAGACGCAGTGCAGGGGCCGGTTGTAAAAGCGGGTGACGGTGAGGAGTGGAGTGCAGTCGTCAGGGTCCACGAAGGCCAAGTCCTTGACAAACAGAATGTCCACAATGTTGTGCCGCTGGTCGCCCTCGTACACGGGGATGCGAGTGTAGCCACTGCGCAGGATCTCAGAGACAGTGGCGAAGTCCAGCACGGCATCCGAGCGTAGCATGAAGCAATCTCCGAGGGGGGTTAGCACCTCCTCCACCACTTTGGTGCGAAGTTCCAGGGCGCCCTGGATGATATTGAGCTCCTCCTTCACCAGGTCATTGTAGGGGTCCGCGGCCCGCAGAGTTTCCAGCAGCTTTTCCCTTGTGTAGAAAGTGCTGATCTCCTGGCGCAGCGCCCAGTCTAGCAGGCGGCCCAGCGGGTAACACACGGGGAAAGCGGCCGCCATCAGGAGTCGGGTCAGACACACGCTATGTGAGGCGATGGCCAGCCCGTGCCGCGAACATACCGAATAGGGGCAGATCTCCGCGCCCAGAAACACCGCACCGGTGCACACGAGCGCCGGCAGCCAGGGGAAGTGAATCCCCGCCTCACCGTAGTCTTCCCCCTGATCCCCGACGCCCGGCGGCAGCGAAGTATACAGCCAGCCGGCCAGGGCCGCGTTGGCTCCGGCTTGGCCCAAGAGCAGCGTGCAGAGCAGATGGGTTCCCCTGCCGCGCACCGCCTGCACGCGGCGCGCCTGCTCCTGCTCGGCGGCCGAGCCGCTGTTCCGCAGCACCCGTAACTCCACTGGGTCCAGCGAGAGCAGGCTCAGGCGCAAGCCGCTGAACAGGGCAGACAGGGCGAGCAGCAGGAGCGCCCCAAGCGCCCGCAGCCACGCGGGGGGCAGGAGGCCCGCGCCCAGGCCGTACATCCGCGGGCGGACCCGCAGCAGGAAGCCGCCGGCGGCGCCGTGGTGGTGCCAGGCGCGCCCGTCCCAGGCGCACAGGGAGAAGAGCTTCCCGCCACCGCCCGCACCTCCCCGCTCTGCCTCACCCTTGCGCAGCTCCCGCACCCGCACTTGGACTAGAGCCGAGCCGGCCACGCCTCCGGGGCGCAGGGGCCCCAGGACCTCCACGTCCGACGCCCAGTCGCTCTGCTCGCGGCAACGCTGAGGCCCCGGCGGACGCGTGGGCACAGCGCTAGGCGCCAAGCCGCTCCCGCCCGGGGGCTCCTCGATAAACACCAGCCGCGGAGCCCAGTCTCTGGTGTCATTCTCCCCTGGGGAAAGGGTGGGTGAGGGCACCCGGGCCGTGGGCGCCGAGGGCCCGGGCTGGAAATAGACGCGCAGGAGGAAACTGGTGCCTTCTGCCGCACGTAGGGTGCCCCCCTCCAGGGACACGCGGCCTCCAGCGGTGTCCTCGGGCCTTAGGCCCAGCAGCCAGGCAGCGGCAGCGGGTGGCCTAGGGGACAGGGAAAAGAAGAGCAGGAGCACAGCGCCCCGGCTGCAGCAGTCCCGGAGTCTAACACCCACCGCAGCTGCCGCTGCCGCCATCCTGCACCCGGCGCGGCTGCACGTGATACTGCAGAAAGCAGAGCGAGAACTGGAGGGAGGAGGAGCCAGAGCCGGGAACTGGCCCCAGGCAGGTCACCACCACGTGTATACCCCCTGCGCGCGTGGGCCGGAGGCGGTGGGGGTTTATGGCCTGCCTGGGCAGAGAGTTCCCAACAGGAGGCTGGAGATGGCCACCCAACTATACACTGTGCATAACCCTTCCGCATTTCGGTATATCTGAGTGACAGCCTGGAGAAAGCTTGGCTTGGAGCACAGCCCTCTACTTAAGCCGTAGGGCGCCCCTCAGCGAACTCCTACCCGGCAGTAATACTCTGCCAGTCCCTCTTCTTTCTGATTGGCCGGGGAAATTTCCCATCGTTTGGCTTCTCCGGCTGCTAGCGTTCCCCCTTCTGGTCAAAAGATATTCTGGAGGCAAGTCTTGAATCTGAAAACTTCGTGTTTGGTCTCAACACCAACTGATCTTTCATGTTTAAATTTTTCTAAATTACTTAAATTCAATTCCTTGTTAAGACTTGAATGACCATCAGTAAGAAACTGTTGAAATAACTCACGATACCACTGTGCGATGGAATACTATGCAGCAGGAAAAAAGAAAGACATTGATCCTTGTGTTTGTGGCATGGAAAAAATCTCTAAAGTAAATTATTGGAGAAATGGCAAGGTGCAGAATAATGTGTTTGATGTGCTACTGTTTGTGTTGAAAATGTTTATAAATTTATAGGTACATATATACATATATAAGATATTAAGATTAATAGGCAGAGGATATGAAAGAAATTTGTCATAGTGTTCATCCTTGGGAAGCGGGGAGCAGTACTAGAGTCTGGAACCTTGTTTGAAAGATATTTAAAATACACATGTGCGAGTGCACAGGATGAAGTTGCAAAGATAGTACAAAGATCCCTTTGTACTATCATTTTGCCCAATTTTTCCCTTTGTACTAACCCTTTACTCAATTTCTCCCAATGGTTATATCTTAACTATAGCATAATAACAAAAGCAAGAAATTGATATTTACATAATGTGTGTATAGTTCCATGTCATTTTATCACACGTGTAGATTTATATAACCATCACTGCAATCATAATACAGAGCTATCAATATTTATTCTATCACCACAAAGATCTGAAAGGGAGACTTTATACTGAATTTCTATATTTGAATTTATCATGGGCCTGTTACTTTATTTTTAATTTATGCATTTGTTTTTATTTTTTAATTTTTAAAATATATTTTACTGATTATGCTATTACAGTTGTCCCATTTCCCCACCTTCATTCCCCTCCACCCTGCACACCCTCTCCCACCCACACTCCCCCCTTTAGTTCATGTCCATGTGTCTTAAGTTCTTTAGCTTTTACATTTCCCATAATATTCTTGCCCTCCCCCTGTCTATTTTCTACCTACTATCTATGCTGCTTATTCTCTGTACCGTTTCCCCCTCTCTCCTCCTCCCACTCCCCTGTTGCTAGCCCTCCATGTGATCTCCATTTCTGTGGTTCTGTTCCTGTTCTAGTTGTTTGCTTAGTTTGTTTTTGGTTTAGGTGTGGTTGTTAATAATTGTGAGTTTGCTGTCATTTTACTATACATGTTTTTTATCTTCTTTTTCTTAGATAAGTCCCTTTAACAAACACTTCACATAATAAGGGCTTGGTGATGACGAACTCCTTGAACTGGACCTTATCTGAGAAGTGCTTTATCTGCCCTTCCATTCTAAATGAAAGCGTTGCTGGAAAGAGCAATCTCCAATGTAGATCCTTGGCTTTCACGACTTGGAATACTTCTTTCCAGCCCCTTCTTGCCTGTAAGGTCTCTTTTGAGAAATCAGCTGACAGTCTGATGGGAACTCCTTTGTAGGTAACTGTCCCTTATCTCTTGCTGCTTCTAGGATTCTCTCCTTCATTTTTATCTTGGGTAATGTAATTACGATGTGCTTTAGTGTGTTCCTCCTTGAGTCCAACTTTTTTGGGACTCTCTGAGCTTCCTGGACTTCATGGAAGTCTATTTCCTTTGCCAGATTGGGGAAGTTCTCCTTTATTATTCGTTCAAATAAGTTTTCCACTTGTTGCTCTTCCTATTCCCCTTCTGGTACCCCTATAACTCGGATGTTGGACATTTAAAGATGTCCTGGAGGTTCCTAAGCCTCTCCTCATTTTTTTGAATTCTTGTTTCTTCATTCTTTTCTGTTTGGTTGTTTCTTTCTTCCTTCTGGTCCATTCCATTGATTTGAGTCCCAGTTTTCTTTCCATTATTATTGGTTCCCTGTGCATTTTCCTTCATTTCACTTAGTATAGCCTTCATTTTTTTCATCTAATTTGCGACCAAATTCAACCAATTCTGTGAGCATCCTGATCACCAGTGCTTTGGACTGTGCATCTGATAGGTTAGCTATCTCTTGGTCGCTTAGTTATGTTATTTCTAGAACTTTGACCTGTTCTATTGTTTCGGCCATTTTTTCGTCTTGTCCTATGCATTTATTTTTAAATTTTATGTAGTAAAATTCACTTTTCGTCTTACTATTCTA
Source organism: Carollia perspicillata (assembly GCA_004027735.1). Classification (NCBI taxonomy): domain Eukaryota; kingdom Metazoa; phylum Chordata; class Mammalia; order Chiroptera; family Phyllostomidae; genus Carollia; species Carollia perspicillata. Next base: position 18,940 of record PVKM010011424.1, read on the forward strand.
TAAGTTTTGACAGGTGCATATTCATGTAACCATCATAATAAAAATATAGTGCCACCATCCCCTGATGTTCCCTTTCATTGTCTCCTTGCAGTCAGCTCTCTCTTCATCCCATCCTCTCGCAACTACCAAGTGGCTCTCCCCTGTGGTTTTCCTTTTCCAGAATGTCATAGGTTGGAATAATACAATTTGTAGCTTTTTGGATCTGGCTTTTCGTAGCATAGTGCATTTGAGAGTTATCCGTGTTGTTGCGTTTATCAAGAGTTCATGCCTTTTTATGGCTGGGTAGTATCCCATTATATGGATGTATCACAGTTTATCTATTTACCAGTTAAAGAACATTTGAGTTATTTCCAGTTAGGGGCAATTATGAGTAAAGCAGTTATAAATGCTCGTGTGCAGGTTTTTGTGTGAACATACATTTTCATTTCTCTTGGGTAAATTCACCGTAGGTCTGTATTACTTTTTTTAAAATATAAAAGTAACATTAGTTTGGCATATTACCTTTGGTCCCTTTTACTAATTAAAAAAAATTCTTGTTTTGTGTGAAATCTCATTTTCCATAGAATGTTTGAGACCTCAAAGCTGTTGATTTAAAAAGCCTTGTAGAGGATAAAGCTCAATACAAATGGTCCCAGTTAAAAGTTATCTTTTTTTTCTCCAATAACAAACTCTAATCACCCAGAGTGGAAATAGCCCCTTTCTGGTTTGGGACTAGATAGGCCTTAGTAGGCTGCTGGGTACAGTTCTACACAGGCTTCCTTTTCACTCTACAGGGAATGCAAAACAAACTTGCCATTGCCTTAAAATACACTAGATCCTGTCCACTACAAGCTGCCTCTGGCATGGGCTGCTTAAGAGATAGATGGGTTATTTAATTTGAAGAGGGAACATTGAGGCATTTATTGGCTGTATAGGGGAAAGGGAGAGGTGGGGTCAGGCATATGTTTCCCATAAAATTTTGGGGAAAAAAGCTCCTACTTTTCTCTTGACACTTAGATCTCTTTCCTCTCTCAACCTAAAGCTTCTCAGCGTAAGGGCACATTATCCTAAGGGTTCTCCCACCTCTTTTAGGCCACAGGACTTTATCATCATTATAATACCATCTGACAGCCTTATCAAGCTTGAGAGTTACAAAGGAATTTCATATGTATTATTTCATTCACACAATAGCCTGTGAACTAGATATAAATATCCCCATTTTACAGATTAGATTAAATGACCAGTAAAACGTCTTTGGATACGAGGTTGATGCTACTGCACCGCACAATGCTAACCACTATCAAAATAAAACCATTAAAAATATTAGATCAGGAATTTAAAGTGCAAATTTCTAAGTATAAAGAATTATATTCTCATTGAAGATAAACTTTTAATGTAGAATGGCATAAGGAAAAAGAGGCTATAACCCCACCAATCTCAAATAAACACTGTTAATATTATAGCACACTTTTAAATTTTCTACATAGATAACTGAGAAATATCAACATACTTATATTTGGATACTTTATATTTATTGTTTATTTTCATACATATTATACCTACAATTCTAGTCTGCTTTTGTCATTTAACATATCAAGAGGGTTTTCCTTAATGTAATAAAGATTCTTTCATAAAGAAAGTTTTTAATGAATGATACCATTATACGTATGTATACTATTGGGAGAGAGAGAGAACTGTAAGAATGATTCTATTTCCAGTTGTGCCAGCTTTTTTATCAGCACACGTTAGGTTTTGGAAAGTCAACCCACTTATCTGGGCTCATTTGCTCATCTGTGACATGAAAGACAGTTTTAAGGTCTCTGCTCCTTAAGGTCTCACGAGTCAGTGGGTATGGGCTAATGTACACTGGGTGAAGATAATCTAGAGAGACTGAGTACTTTTCCTTTACTGAACAGGAAGTTCTGGAAAAGTACTGGGTTTCCCATACTCTACTACAGCTGAAAGGATTCCTGAGACAGGTTCAGGAAGTAAGGAAGGGCTGCCAAAATAGCTCCCAGAATCCGAATGTTGGCTGTCTTCCTAGCTTACAAAGTGGGCAACTCCTCATTTCTCAGACAAATGCAGGAAATGAGATACTTGCCTCTAATCTCACGACTATGCTCTTTTAGAATGTATATGTTAAAATGTTTTTCTCATTACTTGTTCATTGATTAAACAAATATTTGTTAGTCAACAAAGTACCAGGCTCTGTGCCAGATATTAGGCATAGACAGATACCATCCTTGCCTTCATGGGGCCTAGATTCTACTGAGGATGACAGAGATGAACTAGAAATTGCTACCTACCTGATTAATTAATTACACTTATGGAGGAGATGTTCAAAGTGCAATGCATCTAAAGAGGAAGGTCTGGGAGGATTATAACACGAAATGAAGTTTAATGAATATAGAAGAGTATATACATTAGGAAGAACATGACAGATGTCATACTTTGTACTTTCTACTCTTTTTGCACTAGTTTTAAAACAATGACAATGTATTAATAATATTCCTAGTAACATAATATGTTAACATTTGAGTGCTTATTAAGTGCCAAATACATTATCTCTTTTAATCCTCACAATAGATGAGAAAACTGAGTCTCTAACTGGGTAGTTTTGTGAAAGTCACACCATTAATGGGCAGTCTGATTGGATAGGCAGTCTGAGTCCAGAGCCTACAATTTAAAAAGTTAGAAAAATACTGATGCCAGGTAACCCTTATATAAGGTTTGCTATAATCAGGCATAAATTAACTCATTTTAATTCTCGTAAGCACCTTTGGAAGTAGGTATTATCATTAATTTCTATTTTAATTGAGGAAGCTAAACTACAGGGAGATTAAATACTTTGGTGGCCAAGATAATACAACCAGTGGCAGAAACACTGCCACTACATCGCACTACACTGCACTTTAGCCGTCTCTTATGCTTTTTCCCATTTATGTACATGGTTCTACATAGTTGCACTTCTAACATTTCTAAAGTTGTAGCATTTTGTTTCCTTTCATTCCTCATTATAGTGTAATTATTTTCCCTTATTAAAACTATGAACATTTTTTCCTCTCCTTCCCTTGTATTGTTATTATTATTATTTTTTTGTTTTTGTTTTACCACAGGCACAGAGGATTGAGTTAATCATCTTCCTCCGTACATGGGCTGTGAAAAGCCTTCATACCCATCCCAGTCCCGAATCCCTTCCTCTCTCCATTCAGGTAGCCACTCCAATATTTTTATATGTTCTTTTATATCTAAGTATCCTTGTAAGATAAATAGGATTGGTATGTGTGTGTTTTTCTTTTGCTGAGATATGATTCACCCACCTTAAAAGGCACCCTTTGAATTATGTAATTGAGTGGTTTTTATTGTGTAAAATATTTGTGCAGCCGCCATTACTATCTACTTCCACAATATGTTTATCAACCCCAAAAGAAAGCTAGTTTCCTTGCCTGCCCCAGCCTCTAGCAACCACTGATGTAATTTCTGTCTATGTATGTGCTTTTAACTTTCATAAAGTGTGCTATAGAACTTGTTCTGTTTCACATTAGAACTTGTTCTAATGAACTTGTACATTTTCACTCAACATTCTGTTTATAAAAATCTGTCCATGTTGCTGAATATATGCTTAGGTTGATGTTTCTGTTGTAAATTCTAGATGGTTTTCCACAGTGAAAGTTTATTTTCACTTATTCCCTTAGAGCTGGACACTTAGATTGCCATCAGCTTCCCACTGTCCCCAAACCACAGTGAGATTCCCCATTCCCCACTGGACCTATGGAGGATTCCTCTGGGATGTGCCCACTGTGGGACTCTTGGGTCACAGTGTATACATATACTTAATTTCACTTGGTGCAGCCAGAATACTCTCCACCAGTAGTGCCTGAAGTTTTGTTTTCCCATATTCTGGCCTGCAATTAGTATTTTTCTCTTTCCAAATTTGGCCAAGCTGGCAAGCATGATGTGCTGTCTCATTTTAAAAATTTGAATGTCTCTGATTCCTAACAATTTTGATCATCTCTTCATTCATTATTTGTTAGCCTTTCAGGTATGAAATTGAGTGGAATGGGGCTAAAGTTTTGGATTGGCATCTAAAATGCATCTGCTCTTTTATGTGACATATATTCAACCATGCTTCATATTTGAAAACACTAACCCACACTTTACTCTGCTTGAAGCCGTGGACCCTACTCAGACAGAAGCATGGAAGTGGAGCTTCCCAATGATGCAGGAGTAAGGCAGTCTGGACTTGTTAATGTCCACAACAAACCATTGATAGTGTGCACAACATTTCTGAGTATAGGCATTTCTATCAATTAGTAAGTGAAGCTCCTGCCTATGGCGGGGTGGTTCTCCTCCCCGCTGCCCAAAGAAAGATCAAGAATTTTCTTTGGTAATGATTAATCCCCAGCACCTAGGCAGTCAGAAGTTCAATCCCATTTTGATCACCAGTTAATTGGTTTATTAAACACCTGAATCCAGTGTGAGGTACCAGACTGGGTCACAAAGTGCTGGAAGCAGAGGTGGTAACTTCCAGACAAATGATTAAAACTATTGAAGATGTTTTCTTTACTAAGAGGAGATGGGGAAATTTCAAATTTATTCATATATGATTGCTTGGGTGTTGTTTGTCAGGATAATTGGTTCTCAGAAGGGCAAGGGAAAGTCAATCTGGTTAAGATAGTCATTAATGCAGGCAAATACTCATTTTTTCTTTATAAAGCAATGACTTTCAAATTTTGTTATGCATAGGAATCAACTGAGAGGTTTGATTTTCCTTTAACATATTCCAAAAGAATGCACAGAAAACTGGTAACAGTGGTTGCCTCTCTGAAGAGAAACTGGTAGCTGGGAAACAAGGATAGGAGAGAAACTTTCCTCTTTTGATCTTTTAAATTTTATACAATTAGCCTACGTGGGTAGTTCAATTGGTTAGAGCATAGTCCTGTTACCCTAAGGTTGCAGGGTCGATCCCAGATCAGGGCACATACAAGAATCAACGAATGAATGTGTAAATAAGTGGAACAACAAATCAATGTGTTTTTTTCCTCTCTCCCTCCCTCTCTCTAAAATCAATCCATAAAAAAGTTAAATTGTATGCAATTAACATACATTTCCTATTCAAAAATAATTTACATTTAATTTAAAAATGCACGTTCCTAGCTCTGTTTTGATTCTTTGTGTCTGGAACAGGACCCAAGAATCTGCATTTAAAAAAGCATCTCCTGTGATCACAATACAATTGACTATTGACTCACTTTTTAAGAAACAATGATATCAAAGAGTGGTTCTTTTTTCTTTCTTCTTCTTTTTTTAAAGATTTTATTTACTTATCTTTTAGAGAGGAAGGGAAAGAGAGAGGGAGAGAAATATCAATGTATGGTTGCCTCTCGTGTGTCCCCTGCTGGGAACTGGCCTTCAACCCAGGCATGTACCCTGACTGGGAATTGAACCATGATCCTTTGGTTTGCAGGCCCGCGCTCAATCCACTGAGCTACACCAGCCTGGGCTTCTCCCTTTTTTATTGTCTTTTTTTCCTTTACCATTTAGTCCCCTTATATCCCCCTCTCTCACCGCAATCAACACACGTGTCCATGTTCAATGAGTCCTTTTGGATTTATCCACTCCTGGGAATTTCTAATAAAAGCTATGGGCTTTTTCCCTAGAAAACTGCACGTGTACTCAAGGACATGATAATGTGAATATGTTGTGAATACAATTAAAGGGGTTCATGGGAACCCCAGTGACATCACATTAGTGACCCTAATGTTAGGGACCTCTGATATAGATTTTTTTCTGTGTTGCAGCAAGGAGTTTTTTTTTTTAAAGAGAAGCTCAGAGAATTGAGAACATTTAAAGGTATGTATATGTGCATATGTGCACGTGTGTGTGTATATAAGAGCAGAGGTGATTTCTAATTTTTTAAAAAGATTTTATTTATTTATTTTTAGAAAGTGGGGAGGGGAGGGAGAAAGAGAGGGAGAGAGATATCAATGTGTGAGAGATACATTGATCATTGCCTGTTGCATGCCCTTAACTGGGGACCTGGCCTGCAACCCAGGTATATGCTCTGACTGGGAATTGAACTGGTAATCTTTCAGTTCACAGGCAGGCACTCAGTCCACTGAGCCACACCAGCCAGGACTGATTTCTACTTTTAATGATGGGGTTCCTTATCTACTTCTATAACCAGCTCCTAACTAATAAAGGAACAGACGATGGATCGCTCAACAATTCCCTTCCAGTTACATCCTGTCCACAAACATGTTAATGAAATTTGCAGATGACCCCAAAAGAAGATATTCAGCAAACACCAGGAAAGCCAAAGAAATTATATAAAATATAGGCAATATGGCAAAGAGAATGACACTCAACTTGGAAAAAATTCAAGGAGAGGCATCTGGGGAAAAGTAATCGAAAAGAAAATTTTTCATGGGGTGGACAACACCCAGAAAATAGTAATGGCTATAAGAGGCCCAAGGTGATGCTAAATGGCAAATTAGATATATGTCTGTTGCATAATATATATTAGAAAAGTATGACACTGGCCTTTTGTCACAAAGCAAGGAGATAATGGCTCTTTCTGTTTGGCTCTAGTGAGATAGCACCTGGGATGCTGTTTTTAGTTTTAGACACTTCATTAGTGGAAAATTATTTATTAGCATTTGGGAATTAGGAGGCAAGAAGCAAGAACAATTAAAAGCATTTATTGGACACAGCTCAACCATTCAAAACCAAAGGCACAGGAGGAAAGAGGAATAATGAAACTATGTGCTTTGATTGCGTTACTGAGAAATCAAAGAAATCAAAGTTCTCTTTTTTCAATTTCAGCATAGAACCACTGATTATTGGAGATGGAAGGGATTGTGTAGATGAATTTTGATGACCTTTAAGTTCCTGGGCAGTGTTAAAATTTTGTTAACTGGGCAGGTTTCCCTTGGGCTGTGCATTTCACAGATATCTAGTAAGGGTCCTCTTAAAACATAGATCTGATATTATTCTCCTGATTAAAATCCCCCAATGAATTCCCACGGTATTTAGAATAAATTTAGCCTTTTAACAGGGCCCACATTGTTAGGCCTTTGCCTAAATCTTGGCTTCTACAACTCTCCCTTGAGTTTACCAATCTTCAGCCACACCGGCCTTCTCCCTATTTCTAGAACTCTCCAAACTCTTCCAGCCGCATAGTCTTAGCATTTGCTGTTTATTTCTCTAGCTCCTTGCATTATTGGTTCCTTCTTATCTTTATTCCTCACATAAACATGTTATCTACAGTCTCCATTCCCATTCCATCATCTTGTTTATAGTATTATCACAATCTGTAATTAACTTTGTTATTTGTGTATTATCTTCCCCCCTTTTAGAATGTAAAATCCAGGAGAACAAGGATGTTTTCTATCTCACTCACTTCTATTGTTGCCTTTCGTGAAGTAATAGCAACCACACATCGAGTTCTTAGCATGGTCTTGATTCTGTTCAGTGTTTTACATGTATGATTCATTTAATCCTCACAGCAACCTTATTGGATAGGACTCTGATTATCTACACCTTACAAATGGGAAAACCAAAATACAAAGAGGCTAAGTTAACTTGCCCAACATTAAACAGCAAGTAGGTGGTGGTGCCAGGATTTAAATCTCACCATTGTGACTTGCCCAGGATCTGAGAAGTTAACAGAAGAGCTTAAGTTAGCATCTAGGATTTTCTAGCTGCCTGGTGTTCATCTGCCTGGAGAATAGGCAGTGGATTAATTACTTGGGTAGTTATGTGCTGCTGTTATGAGAAAGTCTAGTTGGAGACTTGCCTCTGTATTTGAAAATGTGTGATGTTGAGTCATTCTTTCAGTAATAATGATGAAAACAGACAATTTGGAAAGGGGTACAGGAACAAAAACAGGAGGTAAAACATGGTGGAACAAGATTTGAGCTTTTCGTAATATAGTCTTGGGAGAGGCAAAGGAAGCTAAGAGGATGTGAAGCAAGGACTTGTTTCTTGGACCACTAAGGAAGCCGGGGTATTGGGTTGGTATAAGAGGAATTGGGGGCATATTGCCTTGGCATGAACTTATTTATCATGGACAGAAACAAGGTTTATATAACCCTATAATTTGCAGAGAAGATTGAGAAATACCTGTTCAGCTAGGCCAAACAGACTAAACAAAGTGTATATAAAGCCTTTTTGTATTGGGCAGCCAAGTGACTCAGTCTCTGTGAACCTGTGATACCAAGGATGTAGGAGTCAGTGGCAACCCAGTGTTGGGTATAAAATCAGAAAGATATATTTGGATGGAGGAACAAACAGTGACAACATTTTCTTAGTTTGCAGATTATCTGGAACCAAGCAAGACAAATTTCTGAGCATCTTTCAAAACTAAAACGTTTTGAGCAAGCATGGGATGATATGTTGAAATTAACTATTTTATTAGTAGGAATGAAAACATATCTCTAAGAGATTTCATTGATTCATTCATGATGGCTTTGGCTTCTTCAACTGTATTTTCCCTGATTCCAGTCTTATTTTGTTTCTCTATGATTTACAACAGAGATTGATTTTGATTAAAATTTCATTTTTTTAAATTGACTTTATTTTTTTAGAGCAGTTTTAGGTTCATAGCAAAACTGGGATGAAGGTACAGAGAGTTCTCATCTTATCTCTGAGTCACATGTGCATAGACTTCTCCATTATCTACATCCCCACCTGACTATTATTACATTTGTTATAGTGGATGAACCTATATTGACACATTATAATTACCCAAGGTCCATAGTTATATTTGGGTTCACTCTTGGTGCTGTATATTCTATAGGTTTTGGCTATTATTGTATTGCTGTCTGTTTCTGCCTTTAACTCTGTTAAAAATTAATTGCATAATATATTTAGTTACTATGATGGTGGGTGCATATATGTTTACAATTGTTATATCTCTGGGTGAATTGACCCTTTTATCACTATATAATGACCTTCTTTGTGTCTTGTTTCAGCTTTTGCCTGATATAAGTATAGCTACCCTTCCTCTCTTTGGTTTCTGTTTGCATGATATGTATTTTTTATTTTTTCACTTTCAGCCTATAATTGTCCTTAAACCAAAGTGAGTCTCCTGTAGGTAGCAGATAGTTGGGTCTTGTTTTTTTTTTTTTTTAATTTAAAATTTTAATCCATTCAGCCTCTCTACCTTTTCTTTTTTTAAAGATTTTATTTATTTATTTTTAGAAAGAGGGGAAAGGAAGGAGAAAGAGGGGGAAACATCAATGTGTGGTTGCCTCTCAAGTGCCCCCTTTTGGGGGCTGACCTGGCCTGCAACCCAGGCATGTGCCCTGACTGGGAATCAAACCGGTGCTCCTTTGGTTCACAGGCTGGAGCTCAATCCACTGAGCCACACCAGCCAGAGCAGACTCTCTGCCTTTTGATTGAAGAATTTAACCTATTTACATTTAGCATTATTATTGCTGGATAAGGACATAGTACTGCTATTTCGCCAACTGTTTTCTATTTGTTTTGTAGTTCTTTTTTTCCTTTCTTGTTGTCTTGCCTTGTGAATTAATGATTTTTGTAGTAATATGCTTTCTTTTCTCTTTATAGTGTATCTATTATAGATGGTTACTATGAGGCTTTCATAAAACATCTTAAACAGTCTATTTTAAGCTGGTAACTTCAATTGCATAAAAAAGCTCTACATTTTTACTTGTCACCCCACCCCCAGTGTTTTATGTTGCTGGTGTCATAACTTACATCTTTTTATATTGGGTATCCATTAAAAGAATATTTAGCTATAGCTATTTTTAACTCTTTTGTCTTTTGGCCTTTACACTAGACCTCAAAAGATTCATATACTATCATTACAGGATTACAGTTTTGCAAATTTGAGTGTATATATACCTTTACCAGTGAATTTTAAATTTTCATGTGTTTTCTGGTTACCAATTAGTGTCCTTTTGTTTCAGCTCAAAGAACTCCCTTTAGCAATTCTTGTAAGAAAGGTCTGCTGGTGAATTCCTTCAGCTTTTGTTTGGGAAGAGATCAATATTTATAAAACAAATTTGATTACATCAATCACTTGCTTCCAATGGGTCTCTGTTGCTTTTAGGATAAAGTATTGAACCCTTAACATGGCTTATCAAAGTCCTTCAAGAGCTGCCTTCTCTTTGTAATCCACCACTTTGTTTCTCAATGGCGACAAGTGGCAGAACTGGGATTTCCAGCCAGATAATCAACTTTCAGAGTCAATATTCTTAATTGCTTTCTCGCATTGTTCAGCAGTCAGCTACACTGAATTTCTTTCATTATCTCCCATGAACTATGCTTTGCTTTGTCTTTAGGTTTTGCTACATGCTATTGCCTCTGCCTGGAATTTTCTCTGACCACTCTCTTGGCTTGGAAAACTCCTCCCTACAGAGCTCAGCTGGGAAGGTTCTCTAAGTTTTACAAATTTCCAAAGCCTAGGCCAGAAGCCCCTGAACTACATTCCTATAAATTCATTTCCTTCCCCTGACATGTAACTTATTCATTATAACTGCCAGTTTACCTCCTTGAAAAAATTTGGACTCTGATTTTAGGAGCTGCAATTATCTTTTCCATCATTAATCTCTAGTGCCTACTACTTAAGTAGGCACCGGGAACATATTTGCTGCATTAACGAACAGAAGACTTAAAATTCCTTAATAGGGTATTCTTCTATTCTGTGAGTTTGTAGAAACTTTGTAGTGGGGGTTGGGAGGGGAATACTATTGTTGTAGTTTTGGCGTTTGGATCTGTTGTGGGGGCGACTCAAAGCACAAGCGAGAGAGAACTCAAAGGCGGCTGATACGCTCAGGAGAAACGGAGGGAAAGGGCGGTCTGGGTCAGGTGGAAGCTGGTGCCGCTTTGCTCTCAGGGATTTCCCCTTGATCCACGCAGCTTTGCTGGTGTATCACTTTTTTTTTTTTTTTTTTGGTGGTTTGGGCCGCACCTTCCCTCAGGGCATCTCGAGGCCTTGGGAAGGCCTCTTAGCCAGAAGCCTTCGCACAGCTGGTAACATCGCGATGCTTCACAGCCACCCAGAGTATCGCGGGGCCTCCACGCGGCCCAGAACGTTCCTGTGAGAGAACCTCCGGGAGATCTTCGAAAATTCAGAACTTTTCTTTGGTCGTCGAAAGTTCAGTGACCTTTCAGCACGTGTTCCGACACCTCTGCGTTTGTTTTTACGAGGTCCTCGCACACCAGACTGGAAGCGACGCAACCTGTGGAAGAACGTTATTCTCCTCACGAGTTCGGAGAGGAAAAATCTCCGCCAGCCAAAAGGAGCCGGCCTGAGCTGGGTGGTCATTGTTGGGAGCGGTGACCCGGTCCAGACGGGGAGCAGGGAATGTAAAGGGGAAAACCGGCGTCCGGAAGCACAGGAAAGCTCGACTTCTGAAACAAAAAAAGGAGGACCTAGGAGGGGATTGTTTTTCTCCAGCCCGCAGTGGTGAAGAGTCCCGGGGTCAGCCGACAGAGGAGGCCCAACAGCCCTGTGGGCTCAGAAATCGCGGGCCAGGGACCGAGAGCAGCCGTGACGGCTCAGACGACAGGTGAGCGCCGCCCCCTTTTGACGACGACTGTCGGGAGTAAGGGGGGGGGCGGGGGCGGGTAACTCCCTGCTGGTTAAGGGGACGGGAGCTGAGAACACACGATTTGGAGTATGGCCCTGCAGGGGTCAGATTTATACTGTTCTGGAAGACTCGGGAAATACCGGTTGTGCTTGGACTTTTAAGTTGCTGCAAGTGGGTGACCCTTCAGGAAGTGAGGAAGAGATTAGTACATAGGGCTCCACTGAAGAGCCTAGTTATAAAATATTAATGTAAATCACCTTAGAAATAGCTGGCAGTGGACCTCCGAGCTTATTGCTTAGTCCAGAGATTTAGATAAATTTATTTCTTGCTTGCCTTCGTTTCCTTCCTCCTGCCAACTTCCTTGCTTTCTTCACTCCTCACTTTTTCACTCCTCCACTTAGTGGTCTCCTCATCAACGCCCCCTCTCCTGCCATTAAACCAGGAGTTCTTAACCCTAGAACTCCCGTGGCCCGACAACTAGGATGGAAAGAATATCACATCTTTATTTTGTTTAACATCTAAGTCAAGTTTTTGCGTCTTCATCAGTTATGAAAGTAATCATAAACTAGAGAAATATTAGCAGTTCGTGTGACCGTGTCATCAGTGGAAATCACCTTTGTGAACATAGAAATCATGATGTTGACATTTACCTTGTGGTACTTAGAAATATTTTTGTTGAGTACTACTGTGAAATTATGCGTTACTTAACTCACCACCTGATGTTTTATTCAATGCACTAACATTGAAACAGTTAACACTATATCACTAATTTAAAAAAATTGATAGTTCAGTAGAATTGTTTCTTTTGTGTATTTCTTATCTATTCCTAATTTTACTCTGGTACATGGAAGGAAAATTGGTCTTGATGTTTAGAAAGTGAATGACCCAAATCAGTGGGCTCCAAATAATATTCCAATGTAGGTGGTTTCCAGTTCTTCCTTCCAACGAAATTGAAGGAGGTCCTAATGTAGTTGTTAATTGAAAATTAAAAGTAATTTTTAGTAATAAATCACTGTGGGATTTTTGGCATATAGCACTGGAGGAGGTAAAAAGGTTATATGATTTTGCCATAACAAAATGTTTGCTATTCCTATCCAGATATTTATGTAAAACAAACTTTCTCAGAGTTTATATTTAAAAATAAAAAAGGAAAATAATTGATTGTGTACATTGACTAATAACTTTCAGTAAGTGCATAGATTCTTAAAATAAAAGTCATATTCATCTCACTAAGAGATATGGTTCCAATAAAAATTTTCTTATATATCTATATGTATTTTATTATGTTTATGCTGTTTTGCTTAATTGGGTACTAATACTAATTATAATGACAAATTAATTTGGAAGAATTTTTAAAAAATCCTCACCAAGGATATGTTTGTTGACTTTTTTTAAGAGAGAGAGGCAGATAGACAGACATCAAGAAAGATTGGTTGGTTGCCTCCTGTGTGCCCCAACTGGGGATGGAACCCACAACCTTTTGGTTTATGGGAGGAAGCTCCCACCAACTGAGTCACCCAGCTGGGGTCCTTGATTCATCTTGAGTTAATTTTTGTAGATGGTGTTAGATTAGGGTTCAACTTCATTCTTGTGCATGTGGATATTCAGTTTTCTAAAGACCATTTGTTGAAAAGACTGTCCTCTCACCATTGAATAGTCTTCAAATCCTTGTCAAAAATCATTTGATCATATATTTGAGGCTTTTTCCGTGGGCTCTGTATTCTTTTCCATTGTTCTGTATGTCTGTCTTTATGCCAATACAACACCATTTTGATTCTGTAGTTTTGTAGTGGGATTTGAAATCAGGAAATGTGAGTCCTCCAAGTTTGTTTTTCTTTATTAGGGTTGTTTTGACTATTCAGGGCCCTTGAGATTCCATATGAATTTTAGAATGGGATTTTATTTCTTTAAAAAAAAAAAAAGATTTTATTTATTTTTAGAGACAGGGAAGGGAGGGAGAAAGAGGGAAAAACATCAATGTGTGTTTGCCTTTCATGCGCCCCCCACTGGGAACCTGGCCTGCAACCCAGGCATGTGCCCTGACTGGGAAGTGAACCTGCAACCCTTCGGTTTTCAGGCTGGTGCTCAATCCACTCAGCCACACCAGCCAGGGCAGGATGTGATTTTCTGTTTCTACAAAAATGTTATTGGGATTGGATAGGGATTACTTTGAATCTGTAAATTGCTTTGGATAATATCGACATTTTAATAACTTTCAATCCATGAACATGAGTTGTGTTTTCTATTTATTTATGTCTTTAGTTTCTTTCAGCATTGTTTTGTAGTTTTCATTGAATGTGTTTTTATAACCTCCTTGGTTAAGTTAATTCCTAAGTATCTCATTCTTCCTGATGCTAGTGTAAATGGAATTGTTTTTGTAATTTCCTTTCCAGATTATTCATTGTTTGGGTAAGGAGGGGCAGATGATTTTTGTGTGTTGACTTTGTAGCCTGCTAGTTTTCTGATTCATTTATTAGTTCTGACAGTTTATTTTGTGGAGTCTTTAGGATTTTGTACATATAAGAGCATATCATTTGAAAGCAGAGATAATTTTACTTCTTTTTTATAAGCAAAAAACATACATTTCTTACAGTTCTTTCTTAAATATATTTTATTGATTATGCTAATTACAGTTGTCCCATTCCCCCCCCATTCCTCTACACCCTGCACACCCCCTCCCACCCACATTCCCCCCTTTAGTTCATGTCCATGTGTCTTAAGTTCTTTGGCTTCTACATTTCCTATGCTATTCTTACCCTCCCCCTGTCTATTTTCTACCTAC